>CM040742.1:47713181-47788181 GCA_022829145.1 Albula goreensis
CTGTAGAAATTCCCATCGGTGTACATTCTTCAGCTAGTTACACTCTGAAAACGGGAGCGAGAGAGAGAGCCTTTTTAACTTTTAACGCGGAATTCCGCTGAAGGCGAGACACTTTGCACATAATACTACTCCATACTGAACAAACCAGGAGATTATTTTTTTGTATCAACAAATGAAAAAAAGACAAATTTTTCCAAGAGCTGTCAAAGACACAGACCACAACTGGCTTTAATTCGGATATTTGAAAGTATAATTATAAATATGCAAATAGGTAATTACTGCTTTAATCAGCCGAGATCACGCGCAGAATATCCGCACGTCTCTGGCGAAAGACTTTTAGGGGAAAGTACGTAATTAAAAATGGCTTAGTTCATTTCGCCGAGCATCGTTGCAGTGTGAGCGAACGTGGGAGGGAACGATAATGCACGCTGATTTCAATGGCTGACATCCTCTCCGCATATTTATCGGCCGGGCTCTGATTGGCACTTTGCGCCGATAAAGGGGAAATAAGCAGAGCCTTTGAGAGCAAACAGGCCTAAAGAAACAGAGATTTATCCAAACCATTAATTTGATGGAGCCAGTGGAGGATGCGGATGAAATCCAGCCAACTGCAGAGCCCCCGCTGGGCTCTTGGGCCTACAAGACGCCCCCCTTGTAAGCTGCAGTGCGAGAGCGCCATTAGCCTACCTACAAGCCAATGAACTCAGATGCTGATCCGCTAGGCAGCCAAACAAGCTCGTACGAGCATAATTACAGGGTCAGAGTCAAGATTTCTCAAATGAATTCTTCTTGATGTGATTTTTTTTTGTACCTCCTTTTCCCTGAACTGAAAAAAATGGCTGGACTGGAGAGCTGGAAGGGTGACTCTGAGAGGCTAGCTCTATGGGTGACTCTGAGAGGCTAGGTCTAAGGGTGACTCTGAGAGGCTAGCTCTAAAGGTGACTCTGAGAGGCTAGCTCTATGGGTGACTCTGAGAGGCTAGGTCTAAGGGTGACTCTGAGAGGCTAGCTGTAAGGATGACTCTGAGAGGCTAGCTCTAAAGGTGACTCTGAGAGGCTAGCTCTATGGGTGACTCTGAGAGGCTAGGTCTAAGGGTGACTCTGAGAGGCTAGCTCTAAAGGTGACTCTGAGAGGCTAGCTCTATGGGTGACTCTGAGAGGCTAGGTCTAAGGGTGACTCTGAGAGGCTAGCTGTAAGGATGACTCTGAGAGGCTAGCTCTAAAGGTGACTCTGAGAGGCTAGCTCTATGGGTGACTCTGAGAGGCTAGGTCTAAGGGTGACTCTGAGAGGCTAGCTCTAAGGGTGACTCTGAGAGGCTAGCTCTATGGGTGACTCTGAGAGGCTAGGTCTAAGGGTGACTCTGAGAGGCTAGCTGTAAGGGTGACTCTGAGAGGCTAGCTCTATGGGTGACTCTGAGAGGCTAGCTCTATGGGTGACTCTGAGAGGCTAGGTCTAAGGGTGACTCTGAGAGGCTAGCTGTAAGGATGACTCTGAGAGGCTAGCTCTATGGGTGACTCTGAGAGGCTAGCTCTATGGGTGACTCTGAGAGGCTAGGTCTAAGGGTGACTCTGAGAGGCTAGCTCTATGGGTGACTCTGAGAGGCTAGGTCTAAGGGTGACTCTGAGAGGCTAGCTCTAAAGGTGACTCTGAGAGGCTAGCTCTATGGGTGACTCTGAGAGGCTAGCTCTATGGGTGTTTCTGAGATGCTAGCTCTATGGGTGTTTCTAAGAGGCTAGCTCTATGGGTGACTCTGAGAGGTTAGCTCTATGTGTGACTCTGAGAGGCTAGCTCTATGGGTGACTCTGAGAGGCTAGCTCTATGGGTGACTCTGAGAGGCTAGCTCTATGGGTGTTTCTGAGATGCTAGCTCTATGGGTGTTTCTAAGAGGCTAGCTCTATGGGTGACTCTGAGAGGTTAGCTCTATGTGTGACTCTGAGAGGCTAGCTCTATGGGTGACTCTGAGAGGTTAGCTCTATGGGTGACTCTGAGAGGCTAGCTCTATGGGTGACTCTGAGAGGCTAGCTGTAAGGGTGACTCTGAGAGGCTAGCTCTATGGGTGACTCTGAGAGGCTAGCTGTAAGGGTGACTCTGAGAGGCTAGCTCTATGGGTGACTCTGAGAGGCTAGCTCTATGGGTGACTCTGAGAGGCTAGCTCTACGGGTGTTTCTGAGAAGCTAGCTCTATGGGTGTTTCTGAGAGGAGAGGTGTAATTGGGCACAAGCTAAAACTGTACAGTACATCCTAATGAATTTAATAAAGCACATTGTGGCAGAATATAAAGATTTAAATGAAATATAACATCATCATCTTTCAAAGAAAAAAAAAAACTCAGGGGCTTCAAGCAACATGGGAATTTTTTTCCCCATTTTTCCTTTTTCTTTTCTCTGGCGTTTCGCACAGGAAGTGGTAACGGAACTCCTGTCAATCTCTTGGCAGACCTAATTCCATTTTACCCGCATATTAAATCAAGGGGGAAAAACCCAATAAATTTGTTGCGACGGGAATTTCCGAGATGGGGTAATGAAATTGATAATTTCATTTGCCACATGTGATATTCAAATGCTCTACCCCTCATATGTGCGCATCACCGGGGTAATGAGAGCCAGCGTCTCTTAGGCTCTGGAGGCAAAGTAATTGCCCGTTGTAGCTTGTCACGCATTTATTTAGACGTGACTTGTAGACGGGATATCCAACAAAATGAGCTGAAGGAGAGCCAGGGCGGCTTCACCGCTAACATCTATACAGGGGAATTTTCTTGGCACCTCCTGACAAAAGTGACACACAGCCAAGATGAAGAGGACTGTGACGAGGGCCAGATTAAATCAACATATGATCCTAACTTTCACTTGTGAACAGATTTTTACTTTTCTTATTCATGAACTGTTCTCTTCCCCACAAACAGTGGCAAACTCAGTGCTCACCGAACCTAATTCAGCCAAACCAGCCTCAAACTCTCACTTCGGTCTAAACGGTACCCAGCTCTGTGTTAAGCCTAAATGGGGCCACTCCACTCAATGCTTGGAACAGCTATCAAAAACAAAGCCATCACAAAAGATAGATGGAATTAATCCATAACTGAAAATTCTTTAGCATATTTTGTTATTTTAAAAAGCTCACTTAAATCCCACCTTTGTCTCCTTTTGGTAAACTGTCATAGATTAAGTCTGTCTTTCCTCATAACCCTTTAAGTTTCATACCAGGAACTACTTTAGTTGCCCTTCTTTCTGCTTTTTCTAGGAGCCCCTATTTCTCCCTTACAGTGCTGAAGGGACCTGAGGACATACACATTGTTAATGCAACAGGATCTGATCAAACTGCAGCTCTGATTGGACAGTTAGGCCCAGGCAGGGGTACGTAAAATGGAGGTGTGACTCTGAGGGGGAGGTGGGGGACCCCAAGGATGTAAGATAAACATGCTTGGTCCAAAAACGATGGGGCTGAAAACAAGATCATTCCCCCACCCACCCACCCAAACACACACACACGCACGCACACGCATTCACGCACGCACACACACACACAGACACACACCTCTTGAATAACAGGTTAGGCAATAGTTTCCCTCTTATTCAGACTTAACCTTCCCCATTATCCAAAGGTACAGAAACAGCACTAAAGCAGTGGAGCAGCGAGTGCGCCCTGATGTTGGCTAAGCATATTATTTATTATTAGTATCTCATCTGAAAGTATCTCATGTGAATACAAATGCTTCAAATAGAATTTTAATGAGGTATTTTTTTTTGGACCGGCTGATTAACAATATGACTTGTAATAAAATACCCTGAATAATTTAATTAGTTTGTTAAAGGTAGGAGCGGCTCACAGGGGTTGAGTTAGTTTTGTGATATAACTACATGTAATAACTCTTGATCATTGGGTGCTGCACTTTCAAAGTCAAAGAACAGGGCGGCAGTGTGGGATAGGGAATTGGGTCCATAACTCAGAGATTGCAGGTTTGATTCCCGGGTGAGGTACTACGGTTGTCCCCTTGAACAAAGGCACTTAACCTGAGTTGCTGCTTTATAAATGGACTGTATATAAAAATGTAAGCTATGGATCATTAAAAGCTAAAATACAATGAAATACACATGTAATAATGTTCACAAAAATGAATGAACCCTTTGCTTAATATCAAAATATAAAACATACATAAGTCTGCTGTTTTTACATATGTTGTCCTTGAATGTACAATACTTTCCATTAATGCTTTGTGATAATTTTAAAGACCTTGCTTCCTCCATCCTAGTGAACAATAAATTAGCTACTATGATAAAAACTAGATAAAAAACTACTATGATAAAAACTAGAGAGAAATTTCATTGTAATTATATGTTAAACAGTACAGCTGCTTAACATATAATTACAATGAATACATACACAGTGTACAAATGAGGGGAAGCCCTGGTTCTTTAGTGATGTTCTGGTTCTTTACAGTGTAGTATAATGGTTAGGGAGCTGGGCTTGTAGCTCAGAGGTTACAGTGTAGTATAATGGTTAGGAGCTGGGCTTGTAGCTCAGAGGTTACAGTGTAGTATAATGGTTAGGAGCTGGGCTTGTAGCTCAGAGGTTACAGTGTAGTATAATGGTTAGGAGCTGGGCTTGTAGCTCAGAGGTTACAGTGTAGTGTAATGGTTAGGGCTGGGCTTGTAGCTCAGAGGTTACAGTGTAGTGTAATGGTTAGGGAGCTGGGCTTGTACCTCAGAGGTTACAGTGTAGTGTAATGGTTAGGGAGCTGGGCTTGTAGTTCAGAGGTTACAGTGTAGTATAATGGTTAGGGAGCTGGGTTTGTAGCTCAGAGGTTACAGTGTAGTATAATGGTTAGGGAGCTGGGCTTGTAGCTCAGAGGTTACAGTGCAGTGTAATGGTTAGGGAGCTGGCCTTGTAGCTCAGAGGTTACAGTGTAGTGTAATGGTTAGGGAGCTGGGCTTGTAGCTCAGAGGTTACAGTGTAGTATAATGGTTAGGGAGCTGGGCTTGTAGCTCAGAGGTAACAGTGTAGTGTAATGGTTAGGGAGCTGGGCTTGTAGCTCAGAGGTTACAGTGTAGTGTAATGGTTAGGGAGCTGGGTTTGTAGCTCAGAGGTTACAGTGTAGTGTAATGGTTAGGGAGCTGGGCTTGTAGCTCAGAGGTTACAGTGTAGTATAATGGTTAGGGAGCTGGGCTTGTAGCTCAGAGGTTACAGTGTAGTGTAGTGTAATGGTTAGGGAGCTGGGCTTGTAGCTCAGAGGTTACAGTGTAGTGTAATGGTTAGGGAGCTGGGCTTGTAGCTCAGAGGTTACAGTGTAGTGTAATGGTTAGGGAGCTGGGCTTGTAGCTCAGAGGTTATAGTGTAGTATAATGGTTAGGGAGCATAAAAATGTAAGCTGAGTAGCTCACTCTTCATTAGCACGTCTGCAAAATGCCTACATCTCAGACGCACATGTGAACAGATTCAAATGCCCCCATTACCCATACAGCTTTGGGCCATACAGCTGTCTCAAACCTGAATCTGACAGCGTTCACCTTCTTACAGCTTCACTCGCTTCCTCTCTCACGCAGCAGTGGATAGCAGCACCACACATTCTGTCACCTTTCATCTGTCACCCTCTCTCTTCCCCCGCGAACGCCTGACCCCCTACAGACACCCCTGTTATTGGTTACATAAACACGGTCACGGACGCCTCACTGCGATGGGGCGGAAAGAAAAGGCTGGCGAAGACTCCTCTGCTCTGACGGCAGCTGAGGACAACGTGCTAATACCCCCTCCCCCTTCCCCACTTCCCCACACCGCCAACACCCCAATGTTACAGAATAAAAGCTGACAGGAAACAGGACAGAATCCTCTGTTCTTTAATCCAAAGCGCTTCGCTTCCCTGGTACTTTCACGGCAGATTCGGGAATTTTCGTAGGTACGCAGGGATACGAGAGCGGATGCTCCATTATTCACACTGATTCATTCCGACATCCGGAAAACCCTCTGCGTGGCGCGGTGGCTGTTTTTGCCTGGGAAAACCAGCGCCTTAGCATCAAAACACTGTCACAGCCTTAGTGATTATGGCTCGGCGCAAGGGGGAAACATCGGCTGTACCATGTTAAACCACCCGAGGATAAGAAAACCAATGGATGACTAAAACAATACTAATCACACAATTTTTACATCGGTAAACTACAGGTGAAAAGCTCAGGAAGAATACAAAAACAGGACATCACCGAAAACGACCATCAGTCTAATGCCTTGGAAAAGTTGCAAAAGCAAAGACACTGTGACTGAATACTGACATACACAAAATGGTCACTGATTGATTGTTGATTGGTGGAGCTCATCTACTGATCATTACTTTATAACTGCGTGTTTTAACATGTGTGTATATATATGATGTGTGTGTGTGTGTGCGTGTGTGTGTGTCCTATGTTTGTCTATATATGGTGTGCTTTGCTTTTTACACTCCCTTAGGGCAAGCTGATTTTTCCAGCCTCAATCTTGAGCCAGATCTCTCTTCTAAAACAGATTTGTATCTGAGTGAGATTAACCTGGTTACATAAAGGCTGAATAAATAAAACATTGAAAAGAGTAGCACTGTGGAGAGCCTTGCATGACTAGCTAAACCCTCTGCTCTATGAGCCTGGGCTGGCGTCGCTCTGAGGAGTACTGAGGGTTTTACTCCCAGGTACGGCACAACCGTCCCCCACTTGAGCATCATATTTCATCGGTAAAAATCTACGCTCTTCAGTCAATAGGGGACTTAAAATGAATAAAAAAATCAGCATATACGGCCTCCTGCCAGGGCTGGATTATGATGCTTCCGTGCTGTGATTTCCTGTGCATGTTCTTTTGAGAATGCTCTTTCTATGGCACTGCTCTGACAGACAGAAAAGAAAACAGATTAAGAGACAAACTATTTTTATAGCACCAAACCCCTAATCTCTACAAAATAGTCAAAGTTCCAATTTCCACTATTGCTGTTACTATTATTATGTTACCTTGTATTAATTTTCATGTATTTAACCTTGTATTTAATTATTCATTATATTGATGTTGTTGTCACTTGCATTAGAATTATTATATTGTACGCATTGGCAGCATGTATTTGAATATATGTCATGCCAATAAAGCGTTTTAGTTGAATTGAATTGAACTGACAGATAGACAGTGACACAGGTCACGAGACAGACAGACAAGGAGACGGACAGATAGGCAGACAAAAGTCCACTGATTTCTAAAATTACCCAGACTAGTCCTCCTGTTTACTGGCAGCGGCTGTACTGTAATGTAAGAATTTTTCCAGCGAGTCTCAGACGATGGATTAGAGGCCATGGCTCACATCACAGCACCCTGATTAGATCAACAACGGATAACGATGTCCAATTATGAGCAAATCCTCCAAACCGCTCTCAGGAGCTCGTCTGGGTTCCACAGAAACCTTGCAGCACAAGTTCTGTAGAAACTCCCACACATTCTGCATGCAGCCGCCACAGCTACGGGCATCGGCAGGGGTTCCAGAAAAAAACATATTTCTGACTCACGTTTTAAAACCTCTTCCTGTACGAGCGTTTCCTGCCTGGCTGGACGCTAACGGACTCAGGTAAAGTTATGAGTAAAGGTGGATCTGCAGGTAAAGTTATGAGTAAAGGTAGATATACAGGTAAAGTTATGAGTAAAGGTAGATATGCAGGTAAAGTTATGAGTACAGGTAGATCTGCAGGTAAAGTTATGAGTAGAGGTAGATCTGCAGGTAAAGTTATGAGTACAGGTAGATATGCAGGTAAAGTTATGAGTAAAGGTGGATCTGCAGGTAAAGTTATGAGTAAAGGTAGATATGCGGGTAAAGTTATGAGTAAAGGTAGATTTGTCTCTCAGCTCCTCACAGGAGAGGAATGTGATGGGCAACCAGCAGTGGTGAAAGGAGCCGGAACCCAATGTCCAAAGATGTTACCGAGACACGCTTTTAAAAACATCTGTGTCAGTTCTGCAGCCCTTTCGACCAGTGACAATATCGTGGTCTCTTGGCCAAGGTCAAAGAGATGCCTGGTTATAATGAGCTCTGCAGAATTTCACCGGCTATTCCCAGAGAGGGACCCATATAATGAACCCCCAGGTGCGAGGCTCCTCTACGGCTCCCCCTTGAGACGGGGGTGGGGAGGGTTGGGAACGATGGCCAAAACATAGAGGAGGATGCTGGGATACCAGAGGAAATGGTGGACAGACTCTGGGCTGCCAGCTCTCACAATCGAGTCTCTCACGGTTCTGCCTCCTTCACACGTATTCACACCACAAATCCAAACGTGTTCTACCACGGTTCTAACATGGTGTAAGAAAAATGCTGCAAATTTCTAGCAAACTGGTCAAGCTCATTTTTAACATTACACTTCCTCTCATTTTTATCCCGTTCACCCAAGCAGAATTTTAAAATTATGAAAAATGTTGGTGATTTAATACATGTGTCCGGTGTTTGTAATTCATGCTGTAATAAACCCAGACCACAACATAAATATTATATGCTTCTGCACTGGTTAAACAAATCTACAAAATATACCACAGAAAATATGGCAATATCTGAAATCGCAAGATGGAGAGTCTAGTAATGTATTATTCTAAATCCTGTCGTACATTTTATTTGAGCGCTATTTCATTTTTTTAACCGAGTGCCATGTTTACACGTAGTGCTGATTAGCCGTTGCACTGATTAGCACGGTGAGCACACCTGGATCCTGGAAGCCTGGGGCAGGGACCCATGCCCCCTGACTGTGTGTCACCCAACCCCTGCCTGGATCCTGGAAGCCTGGGGCAGGGACCCATGCCCCTGACTGTGAGTCACCCAACCCCTGCCTGGATCCTGGAAGCCTGGGGCAGGGACCCATGCCCCCTGACTGTGTGTCACCCAACCCCTGCCTGGATCCTGGAAGCCTGGGGCAGGGACCCATGCCCCCTGACTGTGTGTCACCCAACACCTGCCTGGATCCTGGAAGCCTGGGGCAGGGACCCATGCCCCCTGACTGTGTGTTACCCAACCCCTGCCTGGATCCTGGAAGCCTGGGGCAGGGACCCATGCCCCCTGACTGTGTGTCACCCAACCCCTGCCTGGATCCTGGAAGCCTGGGGCAGGGACCCATGCCCCCTGACTGTGTGTCACCCAACCCCTGCCTGGATCCTGGAAGCCTGGGGCAGGGACCCATGCCCCCTGACTGTGTGTCACCCAACCCCTGCCTGGATCCTGGAAGCCTGGGGCAGGGCCCCTGACCCAACCCCTGCCTGGATGCCCCCACCCAACCCCTGACTGTGTGGGGCACCCCCAACCCCTGCCTGGATCCTGGAAGCCTGGGGCAGGGACCCATGCCCCCCTGACCTGTGTGTCCCACCCAACCCCTGCCTGGATCCTGGAAGCCTGACTGTGTGACTGTGTGTTACCCAACCCCTGCCTGGATCCTGGAAGCCTGGGGCAGGGACCCATGCCCCCTGACTGTGTGTCACCCAACACCTGCCTGGATCCTGGAAGCCTGGGGCAGGGATCCATGCCCCCTGACTGTGTGTCACCCAACCCCTGCCTGGATCCTGGAAGCCTGGGGCAGGGACCCATGCCCCCTGACTGTGTGCCACCCAACAGGAGAGCAAACAGCACCCAGGCAAACCAAAGTGGAAAGAACAGACCTCTGAAAATGAGAAAATAAACAGGAAAGGTCCTTTCTCACAGTCAGTGATGGAGTCTACGGACGGGTAACAACCTCCTGGCCCTGAGGGCCGCCGGTATTCACTCCACCCATAAACTGCACCACCTGTCTTCACTAACCAGCTCACCTTCCACACCAAGGAGGCCATCAGGTGTAAAAGGGTTTGTCTGGACAAGCAGCTGCCGACGCTACGGCCCTCAGCTCCTGGAACTGAGTGTCACTGGGTAAACACCCTTTTCCACTGACGCTGCTATCACTCCAAAACCTACAAATTGGCATTCCCAGCTAACAGGAAACACTCTGAGAATGCTGGGGAAGATTCCGGAAGACTTCTCAATTGGTTACAAGACAATGTTACGTTGAAACTTTTGGGACGTCCCAAAACGGGCTCTATTAAGTTCTGAAACTTCTAAAAATCTATTGGAAATTGGTTAACACTTGTTCTCTTTGTCTCTGTCTTTCTTCTCTTTGCGAGTTCCTGTGTAGTCTTCTCTAAAACTGTGCACTGGCCTCCTCGGCCAGGTCTCTCTTGTAAAGGAGATTTTAATCTCAATGGGACTAACCTAGTTAGAGAAAGGTTAAATAAATAAACGTAATAAAATGAAATTCCGCAACTGTACTCTGTTTACCACAAGTACAGAGGAAGTCTGCTACTAACCACTTATGGAGTTAAGGACAATGGCATTCGAATCATGGAACATAATAACTACATGTGAGTGACTTTCCATTATTTGTGTACTTTACGCCTCCAGTTAAAGACACCACACAAGGCAGGGAAGCCAGCCCATGGCAAGAATCCATAAAAAACTGCTGGATTGAAGAGACTGAACCACCAGCAGGGCGAACAATCCAGCACCTCATAATTAACTTACACATGTGTGCCTTTTATGCTCCCATCCACTCATTATAATATATGAATACATTACAATATACAAAATGTATGTCTTTGTGCTACGGCCAATTAAATACAATCGACGGTGAGAGCAATGTTGTTTCTGTGTGAATTAGCAAATCACAGGCTGGTGGGAAAACCATTTTGCTTTGTTCAGTCAACTGCCATTATGGAGCTTGGTATTAAATATGACCTATCCTTTCACACAGGCGCCCTTGGTGATTGAGCTTAATTATGTGTGACCATATCCGAAGAGCCCTGCCTTTCAGAATTATTCGTAGGGCAAGGTTTTGTCTTAGATGACCTAAAGAAGCGTACCAAAGGCACCTGCAAGGGACGGTCTCAGGTCCAGTGATCCTTCACCATGCCACCATGCCATGTAGGACATTTTTTTTTACAGTCTTTGAACCATGCAGAAAAATTACTAGTCAAACAATCATGCCCCACGGCAAGAATAGAAACAATTAAGCATTAAGATACATCACTTCCACAAAAAGAACAATAACCATTTACATAAAAAGCTTTGAAGGTTTTGTAAAATATGGATTGGAACGTTAGATACAGTAACAAATAATTATGTATAAGCTAATTAATTTACAAAGATAACAACAGATTAAAAGATTTGTACCTCCAATTAAAACAGCTCATTGAATCAGTTCACTGCCCTGCCGGCTTGTCATTGAATGATAATACGAATGATGTTGGCCCAAGTGAAAGATTTCTGGGCCAGGCCTGTCCTCTGGTGCATTCTGGGAATGCTCACCGGAGCAAGAGGTGGATCACACAGCCCAGGTAAAGCACCATGTACTGATGTGCACAGACGGTCAGAGGGGTGGTGGCTCTACCAAAAAGGAGGGCTACTAATGGCTAATCCAAGCTATCAAAACCCCTTAGAGGGACAGCATGGCCAAAAGAGGGCAAATGGGCTGTTACCCAGGCAACAATGAAGGTGTGCACATCCCTGGCACCAGGTAGGGTATACTGAGATGTGCAGACTCGTCGAGAAGCTCTGAGATGCAGTTTGCGTCGTTTCTCCTCTGACTGTCTCTACGTTTAACAGCAGAGTGGAATAATCCCTTCTGCTCCTTGGAATGTGCCTCTAGGTCGGAATTCCGAATGCCGCATCGGGAATTCTGCCTGATGCATCTGTGCCGTATCCTCGTACGTGGAAGCATTTTGCCAGGGGGGAAATATATTCTTTCAACCGTGGGAAACGGGTTTTCAGAAACTGGCGAGCGGCTTTGAACTGAACGCATCGATCATATTCATTTTCGCCACCGCTGAGGAGAGGGTGGACGCGTTCGCTGAAGCATAAACGCCACTTCGCTCACGCTTAAAAACCAGAGAGCTGCTGGGTCCCACACAGAAACGCAGCTGCTTTTCAAAGCGAAACAGGCACTGGC
The DNA here is from genome assembly GCA_022829145.1 of Albula goreensis. NCBI lineage: Eukaryota > Metazoa > Chordata > Actinopteri > Albuliformes > Albulidae > Albula > Albula goreensis. The sequence continues at coordinate 47,725,121 of CM040742.1, forward strand.
TGCACCCTGTCATGGGAGTTATATCTGAATGAGCAGACCAGAAAAGACCATGGGACTCTTCCTTTGAACTCCTGTCACGTTATAATTTCATTCAAAAAGGGTTTGGGTTTAAAGAATCCCGGATTTCAGACACGTTTTTCAAAGCACAATTCATGAACTCAATTTTCCAACAAAACACTTTGTTCTTACTGTCACTGGCCTGGTTATATCTACACTTGACGCACTTTTAAGTGTCAGATTTCTGGAGCACAGTAACCTTCCGCACAAGCGAAGAGTCACAGGGCCTTTGGAGGTAATTAGGAAACATCACCAGGAAAAGCAGCAGAAAGACTGGGCCACAAGAGAGGATTTCTATTTACAGGGGCGTGATATCACACACGCACACACACACGCACACACACACACCTACATGCACACACACTCACAAACCCCTACACTCGCACGCACATAAACACACACACACCTACACTCACGCACATAAACAGAGACACGAAACACACACACGCGCATGCACACAAATGCACAAACACACACAGGTGCTCATGGGTACGCGCACACACAGACACACACACCCACACACATAAACCCCTACACTCACATGCACATAAACACACACACACCTACACTCACACGCACATAAACACACACACACACACACACCAGCACACACATGCACACACACAGGAGCTCATGGATACGCACACACACACATGCATATGCAACTACACACTCACGCACTAATGCAAACACATGCACACGTGCACACACATGCACACACACACACACACACAGGTGCTCATGGGTACGCACACACACAAGCACACGCACACACACTCTCACTTCTCTCTCCCTTCTTTGTCACTCACTCAGTTCATCTCAGATATTTGTCAGAGCTGCACGCAGATGCATAAGTTTCAAAAGCTGAGGATTTTATCCTCCCTTCACAGTGCCTTCACTTTCAAACAGCAGCTAAAAGCAGACCTGCCACCGCTCAGGCAAGCAAACTCTACACTGATCCACTTCCTTCAAGAAGCTGAGTCCAAGATCAGTTCAGAACTGTAAGTGAGAGCAGTGAGACAGTGGCCAAAGCAAAACAGCTCTTCATGCAACCTTCTGCCAGTTCACGCATGCAGCTGACAGACTAACATCCACTGTGCGCTTCGAGGATGGGGGCTGCTGTACAGAGCGCAGACCCCAGCAGAACAGCCCAAACTGGGGCTGGAGGCTGGGGCTGGGGCTGGAGGCTGCTGTACAGAGCGCAGAACCCAGCAGAACAGCCCAGGCTGGGGCTGCTGTACAGGCTGACTGTAGCAGAGCGCAGAGGCTGCTGTACAGACCCAGCAGAACAGCCCAGGCTGGGGCTGGAGGCTGCTGTACAGAGCGCAGACCCCAGCAGAACAGCCCAGGCTGGGGCTGGAGGCTGCTGTACAGAGCGCAGACCCCAGCAGAACAGCCCAGGCTGGGGCTGGGGGCTGCTGTACAGAGCGCAGACCCCAGCAGAACAGCCCAGGCTGGGGCTGGAGGCTGCTGTACAGAGCGCAGACCCCAGCAGAACAGCCCAGGCTGGGGCTGGAGGCTGCTGTACAGAGCGCAGACCCCAGCAGAACAGCCCAGACTGGGGCTGGAGGCTGCTGTACAGAGCGCAGACCCCAGCAGAACAGCCCAGGCTGGGGCTGGAACTGCTGTAGGGCCCCCAGCAGAACAGCCCAGACTTGGAGGCTCTGTGTTCTCGTGTTCTCCGTGCTCCGTGTCCGTCAGGGTCAGGTTGGAGTTGGCCCGGCTGGAGAGGCAGGAGCTGCGGCCGGATTTGGGGTTCCTACCCCAGAGGCGCACAGCATGGTCTGGGGACATGATGCCCTCGGTCTCTGTGTCGGCATCCGAGCCAGAGAACCCACGGGGCGGCAGCCCCAGGTCGCTACGGAAACCAGAACCATGGGATGGCATGGCTTCAGCAAAGCCCAGGTCCCGCAGAGAGAAGTCCACCCCTGCACAAAGAAACACACAAACACACAAACACACGTTAATGCACAAACACAACACACACACAATGCACAAACACAAACACACACACAATGCACACACACACAATGCACAAACACACACACACACACACACACGTTAATGCACAAACACACACACACACACACACACGTTAATGCACAAACACACACACACACACACACATTAATGCACAAACACACACACACACACACATTAATGCACAACACACACACACACAATGCACACAAACACACACACACACACACACGTTAATGCACAAACACATACACACACACACACACACACACACACACACACACACACGTTAATGCACACAAACACACACACACACACACGTTAATGCACAAACACATACACACACACACACACGTTAATGCACAAACACATACACACACACACACACACGTTAATGCACAAACACACACACACACACAAACACACAACACACAAACACATACAAACACACACACACACACACACACACACACGTTAATGCACAAACACACACACACACACACACACACACACACACACACACACAAACACAAACACGTTAATGCACAAACACATACATGCACAGACACACACATGCACACGTTAATGCACAAACACACACACACACACACACACACACAAACACACACACGTTAATGCACAAACACATGCACAGACACACACATGCACATAGAGAGACATGTACAAATACACAGGTTCATGAGTACAGATACACATATAGACACACACAAGCATCTGCATATGCACAAACATGTGGTAACACACACACACACACACACACACAAACGTACGCACGCGTACACATTTAATAGTGCGATAACCTCCCGATTTACAGCCCTTTCCTCATGTTTTTAATCACTGGTTATTAAGTGCGGGTGCATCAGTGACTCAGAGCGTTACATACAAGTGTGACATTTACATTTCTCCTGAAAGCTGGGCCCTGCACCCAGAACACTGTCAGTGAGAGAGCTAAATCCAGCGCGGGTGAGGGGGACGACCCCCTGCTCTGAGGAGATAAGCCCCCACCGCCCCCCCCCCCCGCCGCGGCGCTTGCTCCTCTGTGCTTCACACCATGTACCTGCTCTATCAGGGGCCAGCTACAGGCTGGGGTGCCATTCAGATCAGATCGCAGCATTAGCGTCTGCGTGGATCTGCATTAAAGCTTGTGTTGTGAGTCTTTTCTCCGAGCGAAACGGGTTTCCATATCCTGTACCGAGCAGATTTCTTTTCAGTTGTTAGGAGACTTAAATATTACATTGGATGTAACTTGGTGTGGGGGGAGAAAACACATTTTTTTTTTTTTTCCAAAACGCTGTCATCGATGAAATGGGATGGCGTATGGCAGCTTATTGCTATGCATGCAAGTGTCAGTTCAGCGGGGTGCAATTCTGCCTTCCGCCTCCTCGCAATCTGGAGCATGTCAATATTCCTAAGTGTTTCCGCAAAACGAGAGGAAATCCACAAAACAGCTCAACCCCCTTTCAAGGCGAGCCCCCATCCGAAACTGTCAAAAATCTGCCCCCCCCATTCCAGCCCGGCAACCACTAAGATGAAGGGGGAACAAACCAATCACAGTGTCTGATAAGGTCACAGCCCCTCATCTACACTCAGCGCTGAACCTCAACGAACCACTCTCTGAACCTAACAAATGAAGCGTTCAACACATCACAGCATGTGTTGAAGCCTGTCCGGCTTAGCCAGGCCTGTGTGGAGTCTGTGTTTGAAAATTAATGTTACTTTCTAATTTTGCATTTCAATTTGGACCCAGCTTTGTTGTAAAAACGAGTTTGCTCTGCACTGGGGGTACAGTTGTACCTTTTTTAGAAATACACGAGACTGATGAGAATAATTTGCACCAGAAACCTAATTCATATTTCTGTCTCCATGAATTTTCTCCATGTATAAATGCGTATTAAAAGTGAAGAGCTGCACCCTTAGCAGTATCTGTGCCACCCAAGACATTTCAGGGAGTAATGCATGATAATTCAATTATGTGCTCCATGCATTGTGCTCTTCATTTGCATTATGTAATCTTTTCCTAAGTCATTTCAGATAAAGGAATCTGCAAACAAGCAAATAAATCCATAAGTAAATGTATGAATAATTCTTCAGAGAGCGGAAATCTCCGGAAAGGTGTATGCATGGGGGGCTTTAAATGCAAACACGTTTTTAAGGATATTACATGTGCATGAGATGCTTGTTTTGCTCGGTTTGGGTTTGAAGTCGGGTTTTTGTGTTTCTCTTTGAGTGCGGCTGCCCCCAGGTGAGTCTCTGAGTCGCGGGCGATTTGTAAAATCCCCCCCCTGCTGATTCGCCCTCTCCTCGTCTCAGCGTTGCTGGCGCCGTGCCGCACTTCGTTAAGCTTCGCGGTCATCGTCAGCAGGGCGTCATCGGCAGCTTCCAGGCCCGATTCCTATACCCTCCCGTTCACGGCCCACCCTCTGCCACCATCCCCGCCCCCCCGAGAAGCAGGAGCACGCAGGGCTTCACTCACGATCAAACGTGACGTCCTAATTAACCCCGGGACCGAATTCATATCGGGCAGGTGCCATGGAGGGGGTGCATCGATTGGCACAGCGCAAAGCTTTGAAATGGAGAGAAGGCAACCTGAAGCGGTCGATACCAGGACCCCATAAACGCACCAACACACTCCTGTGTTCCTCACAGCCAGCCACAGAAACACAGCTACCTCACTGTTTATTTATTGGCAGTTATGTCCCACATTAACCTGTTTTGTGCTGACTTCGCTGTATGTTTTTTTTTTTTTTTTTTTTTTTTTTAAAGATAGCCTTTGAGTTTCGGAGGCTTCCCATCTCTCCCCTGCCGCGTGACGTGACCTCTAACCGTGAACTAATGGGGATGGCTGAACGTGGAGGCAACGCTGCTGACGGTGGGAGCCTTTAAAGGCCCAGCTAATCTGCGCCCAGCTCGACCTTGCTACTCTCTGCCCCGTTTCATTTCACGCCACTCCCCCCCCCCCCGAAAGCGCCAGATTAGCCACATCAAAGCGGTTCGTCTGTTACCGCAGCTAGAGTCACGAGGCTAAAGAGCATCTCTAAAGAGTCACAAAGCCAGCTCTACCCAGAGTCAAATCCACACTAACCAGAGTCAAATCCACACTACCCAGAGACAAATCCACACTACACAGAGTCAAATCCACACTACACAGAGACAAATCCACACTACATATTCAAAGCCAGCTCTACCCAGAGTCAAATCCACACTACCCAGAGTCAAATCCACACTACACAGAGACAAATCCACACTACACAGAGACAAATCCACACTGCCCAGAGTCAAATCCACACTACCCAGAGACAAATCCACACTACACAGAGTCAAATCCACACTACCCAGAGTCAAATCCACACTACCCAGAGTCAAATCCACACTACCCAGAGTCAAATCCACACTACCCAGAGACAAATCCACACTACACAGAGTCAAATCCACACTACAGAGAGAAAAATCCACACTACATACTCAAATCCACATGACAGAGAGACAAATCCACACTACCCAGAGTCAAATCCACACTACCCAGAGACAAACCCACACTACACAGAGACAAATCCACACTACCCAGAGTCAAATCCACACTACCCAGAGACAAATCCACACTACACAGAGACAAATCCACACTACCCAGAGTCAAATCCACACTACAGAGTCAAATCCACACTACCCAGAGACAAATCCACACTACAGAGAGACAAATCCACACTACCCAGAGTCAAATCCACACTACACAGAGACAAATCCACACTACAGAGAGACAAAACCACACTACATACTCAAATCCACACTACAGAGAGACAAATCCACACTACCCAGAGTCAAATCCACACTACATACTCAAATTCACACTGCCCAGAGTCAAATCCACACTACATATTCAAATACACACTACCCAGAGTCAAATTCATCTGAGTCTAAACCACACTGCATACTCAAATCCACATTACATCGTAAAATCCACACTACCTGGAGTCAAATACATACCACCCAGAGAAAAAGCTGTCACTACCTGGAGACAAATCTGTCTTGAATTACTTTACAAAATAGTTACATGAGGAAACTGGAAAGTATACAAAAGGCACAGATGCTGACAGAAAAAAATTTAGGTCAGTTCCAAATTCTGCTAAACAAGGCAAGAATAGTTCTCTTCATCAGTTGCAGAAATATTATATATGATAAACAGAAAAAGAATTAAAATCCACAACAACAACTGTTCTAGTTGTTGTTAATAATCTGTAAATCTGTAAAGCAGTTTGAGATGCTGTTGTAAAATGTTTTATTCTTAGCTCATTAAAAATAAGGCTGTCTATACATGGAGATTTTCCTTTCAAGATTAAAAAGACACAGTGACTGAGAGGGGTGCAGATAGGTGTGTTAAGATGGAAACAGATATTGGAGCGCTGTCCCCACCTTGCCTGCAGAACTCGTCAGCCTCCTGGTGCACCAGGTCGGCCACGCGGGTGCCGTAGGCCTGCCGAGAGTCCTGGTCAAAGGCCTTTAGCGTCTCGCTGGAGCTGTAGGACTTGGGCTGCGGCCGGCCGTCCTCGCTGTCCGCGGACGAGCTGGTGTAGCGCCGTTCGGCGTCCCTCCTGGCCGTCAGCGAGCGGTACGGTTTGCGTTCTTTTACATCCATGGGTGCCTCTTCTCTCGCTTCAACATCAACAGCTGGCGAAAGGCTTGAATCAGGCCTGGGAATTCTGGGAAAACAGGAAAAAATACGGGTTCATACTCCGGGCTGTGAATTTGTCTGTCTGAGGGATTGCTGTAGTAGTGACAGAGCATTTTACCTCACTGCACTACCAACATGCATAGAACAACAGGAGCAGGAAATAGGAAGCAATAAAACAAGGAAATAAAGGTCCATGTGACATGAAAGCCAATTAATGTCAGCATTGCACCTTTATCAGAGCAACATCACAACAGCACAAAGGACAATGCTAATAAAAGCTGGGTAGGTAAGTTCAAAGATAAAATTAAACAATAGGAGGTCACAATAATATAACAATGGAGGTACCATAAAAACAATGCACTCAAACAAACAAGCAGAGTACACTGTAGGACATACGTCTGGAAGTGGGACCTGGGCTTCCGGTCTCAGGAGGGGACACTGCCATTGTACCCTTCAGCATGGTACTTAACTTGGATCTCCGCAGTTTAAGTCGATAATGCATGAAAAATGTAAGTTGTGAAAGTCACTCTGGTCAAGGCCGTCTGCTCGGCGTAACTTTGTGCAGCGAGGCACAGAGCTCTCGCCAGCTGCCCTGTTCATTGTGCGAGGCACAGAGCTCTCACCAGCTGCCCTGTTAGTTGATAAAGGGTTAATCATGAATTTGGGAACACTCTTTGTTCCTCTACAAAAAAAACCTTGGGAGAAGTATTTCATTTTTTCCTCATTCTTTTTATTGAGTTTCTTTATGGTGAATTTTAAGGTCTCGGTTCTTTCGTTTAGTCTCCTTCTGAAGTGCACTCTAGCGTGTGTCTGAATGAATAATGCAGTCAATATATCCATTCTGAATTGGGAACATTAAAAGCGAATTAAGGCAACTGTAAGGACATTTCAGTTCATACGTCTCCACATAATCCTGTGGGAACCTGCCATACAAACTTCAATTAAAATAGAACGCTGATTGCAAAATGAATACATTAGAATAATTAGTTAAGTGTAATAAAAAAAAAAAAAATCTACAGCTTTCCTACTTCTCATATAGATATTTTCAGAGTCCCATGAAGTCAAGCCGCTTTTAGAAATAATAAAAACAATAAAAACACAGTTCGGCCCAGTCTGTTTTCTATGACGGTGTAATACTCTCATACCATTATGTAATACTACACAGCAGAATTTGGCAGAGCTGCACCTTGGGCTGTACACAGTGACACATAATTAACTGCAAGCTTATTAGCAAAACATATTCCCAGCTTTTCCATTTTACAGAGCGCATTTCCATTGCCTTCCAATATCCTGATTATCTGCAGTTGGGATCTGACTCAACTCAGTCACTATGCCTTCTGATAATCAACACATTTGAATGTATTTTAGCTCTGAGAAGGTGTTGTTACTGTGACTTTGTGATTTCGTTCTGGGTCGTGTGGATTTGACTCCAAGCCAGATTCAGAAATACAGGCAGCTCAAGGCGGTGTTCACACCTCATTCATTTGGAGAGTTTTTTCTTATTGAAAGTTAACTCATCTCACCCTGACTTATGCACTCTGTTGAAAGTCACTCTGGACGAGAGCATCTGGACGTAATACCTGTAATGTAATGTAATGGTTTGTCCGATAGATGTGAAACCATATTCCGAACTAAAGTATGCACCAAAACCGATACCAGAGTGCTTCTGTAAGGTAATCGACAACTAAAGCAAGCAAGCTGGGTTGGATATAAAGAGAAAGTAGCCTGCAGTGTATAGAGGAAACGTTGGCATTAGAAAAAAAAACATGCGTAGCTGCTAGTTTTCAGGAACCTGCATTTTATGGTCATTTATCAGCTGGTGTGGATGAGCAAACCATTCAAAATACAGTTAAATCTCCAACAGTGTGAAACCATACCAACAAAAATGGTAAAATAAACTGGACTCAGACCTCAACAAATAAACTAGATGTGAAAACAACCAAACAGACACTCAAACACACACACACATACACAAACACACACACACACACACACATACACACACACACACTCACATACACACACAAGTATACACACACACACTCACTCACGTACACACACACACGTACACACACACACACACACATACACACACACACTCACACACGTACACACACACACTCACTCACACACACACACACACACACACACTCACACACGTACACACACACGTCACACACACACACACACACACACACACACACACACACACACACACACACACACACACACACACACACACACACACACACACACACACACACAGAAAATGTTTTTAGGTGTGGGAGTGAATGAAAGCAGGATCCGTTTATAAGCCCAGGGTTTGTGGTGAGTAGATGGGGCTGCAGAGCGCTCCTCTCCTGGGTTTGAATAGCAGAGATTCCCCTAAGGCTGAATGCTGGAGGAGCTTAGGCACATGACTGACAGCTGATTAAGCAGCCCGATGGAGTCAACAGCGCGGAAGCAGAGAGTGTGTTAACGTACGGATGATTCCTCCAGCAGCCTCCGTTACAGGAGCGCATCCGCCCCCCAACCATCAGGTATTCCCACCTGTCTGCGCCCAACCTCACGATCAGACCCCACCAGGAAAAAGAATGTTTCCTACGAGCCAAACGATTTCAAGAACTGTTCAGTTCCCAAGACTGCCTTATGCACTTAACGTCAGGATTATGGAGGAAAGCAGCGTGGCAAAATGCGTTTTTCTGAAACATTTAGATTCATCTTCACTGGAAAGCAGTCATGAATGCAGCTAATACACTTCACACATCCACTAAAGCATGTAAATACAGATACATAATTCACTGGTATTGACAAACAATCGCCCAGCAATCTCAGATTCCTGACTCCCTTATGACAGTCTCTATATGTTGTATTGAGACAAAAGTATATTCATGAATGTTTGGGAATATGCATCCATTCCACAGTAACACATCACTGTACACTTTATCCAGATTAAGTGAAGACTCTGTGACATGTCAGCTTTTTTCACAGATTACAACAGAGGCGTTCTGTTCTCGGCTTTGTTTTCATTTGTAAAAATCTACTCCTTCAGATATATTTGAGCTGATGGTTCTGACTAAATGAGACACAAAAGTCTCTGGCAATAACAAAATAAAATATAAAATTCTGATTCTCAAATTTTAAAATTAAAATGTCTCTTTTTTATGGGCCTAACTCGCTTCTGTGTCAAACATCTTATTTTGTCTGGAGCGACCTGACTGCTCATCCGGTAACGCGCATACCACATAAGACTGAGGCCTTACAGTGGCGGCCTGGGTTCGAATCCGGCCTGCTGCAAGTCTTCCCCCTCTCCTTCCCATCTCTTCCTCCCTACTGTCACTATCAAATGAAAGTAAAAAATGATCTAAAAAAAAAAACTTATTTTGCCTTAAACACAGAATTATGTCTTTATGAAATTTTACATTTGGAGGTACTGATGATACATTTAACATGGGCTAGATTATTCATATGTGTAAGTTATTAATTACACATATTCAATGTGCGTATTCCAGAGTCATTTAGACAAATCACATCTTCTACACACTATCTGTTTAAATGCAGCCGAACTAGTTAAGGTAATGTACCTTTCAAGTATACAACAGCAGTGTCCCACCAGGGATTTGAACCTGCAACTCCTCGGTTACCGAGACCAGTTCTCCGGCACTGCAGTGCCGCCCCAGCTCTGGTCCCAGAGAGCGTCTCTGTGCCTCCTCTGCTGCAGTAGCTGTGAGGAAGGAGCTGTCCCTGAACTTATTTGGTGCTGTATTTCAGGGCTGCGCTGCAAACGGAGGCCAGCGGACCATGGAGAACTACAGGGATTCATCCCAGTGAAAATACAGCTCCACAAATCACCCAGGCGTAAAGTTTACGAGCGCAGTCCCCCCTCAAATATTTTATTTCATTTCTGCGTGCACCACCCATTCGTGCTGGGCTTGCACCGGGGTTTTAAAACGGCAGAATCCCGCTAACAGAACCACAGCACAGCGTGCGCGCGGTATTACAGACATGAATCAATATTATCCCCCGAAAAACACAGCGCCCCATTCTGACTGCGGGCGAGATATGAATCCAGCCACGCTGGCTAATGTATAGATTTCCCATAACGCCTGACAATATTAAGCTTAATATTAAGGGGAGGGGAAACAAAACATAAAAAAACAGGAACACTGTATGCGGGAGCGGCTACAGTAATTGCAATGTGCTCCACGCTTCGGTAAGCACTTAAGTGGGTGTTACTTCCCCCCCATTCCCCACGCCCCCACCCTCCACCCCCCCTCGTTTCGACCATTTCAACACTTTCAGTGCTCACCCCATAATGTCACTGAAACTCAAAAAGTAACTAAGACAAAACATTTTAAAAAAAAAGTCACAATAACACCTACTTTAATTGGTTGCCTGCTGCTTTGTCAGATCGAATACATGGCCAAAACGCAGCACAGCTGAAAACTGTCATATTCATTATTGATAATAAAATGGCTGAGAGTCATCTCAGAGTAATGAGATTCTGGGCAGAGACAGAGAGAGAGAGAGAGAGAGAGAGAGAGAGAGAGAGAGAGAGAGAGTGGTGTTTGGTGCAGACTCACAGTCAACAACTTACAAAGGGAGCCAGTCATTCCCCACGCCCAGGTTACCACAGGGGAGAGGCATTACTGAAGAGGCTTAAAGTGTGTCAGTGTGGATTTATGAAGTTGATTAGAAGGTAGGTCAATTGTGTCCTCCCTGGCTCAGCCACAGTGGGGCGGGGGGCTGGCAGGCGGGGGCGTCGCTCTACCTGATCACAGCCATTTTCCCTCACAGCACAGAAATGAGGCTGTTAGCCCCGAAACAGCGCAGCCTCCCTTCTCTCAATGAAATGTGGCAGCCGTTTTTCGGGCCGGGGCCGGCGTTGGAGTCGGGAGTCGGCCTGCGCCGGCCTCCAGCAGCAGCAGAGCAGTATTTACTGTGAAAAGGTCACTGCGACGTGATTCAGAGAGCTGCGGACAGCGCAAAGCCCGAGGAGACAAAAGAGAAGCCTTTTTTATTATTTATTTTTTTTTTTACAATGGTGTCTTTCTTTCACTTTCCACGCCTGGGAGCGTGGCATAAAGGGACACTGCCGGGGGGACACTGCCCCCCTCCCTAATGTCTAATGACGCCCCCACCCCACCCTCGCGCCCTTGTACAGATTGGAGTCAAGAATCCAATGCAGGGATTACCAGGGATTTCGTTTTTGATACCACTGGTTGAGCCTCAAAAATTGAAAACAATTTTTTTTTTCTTAACTGGTCTGCAGTTGAGACAGAAGATAAAAAAAACAGAAGTTAAACTAATGGTCAGATATAAAGCCAAATTTTGTGTGCAATTTTAGGAGCTTGTCCCACATAATGCCATCCTGGCTTTATCCTGTTTCTGCTTCAGCTCAGTGTGACTGACAGAACTGTGGGTCTCCTCTCTTATATATCTGACTATCGCATTCTAAAGCCCACTTTACACCAAAATGACAATGGAGTAACAAAAAAAAAAATCATTAATGATAATGAGTAAAAACTTCAAAACCCACATCAAAACAAAGCATGAAAATTAAAGTGACTGTTGCCATAACAACGGGTTAAGAGTCAGCTGAGTGGATCAGTCTTTAAAATTATGAGTTGAACATAAAATTAATGTTCAACATGTTGACTGTTGAAAACTATAGCCAAGCAGGTGTCAGTGAAAGGTCTAAACTTGGTACTTCATGCTGCACAAGACCTGAAACCTGAAAACATCATAAAAACTACCTTGTAGGTGGGTGACTTTTTGATTTTAAGCACCCTTAACTCCTCAGCTAATGCCATCGGACTCTGTGTTATCAATTCACGCAGGACTGGACTATAACGCAAGGACGGCTCTGGACTGACCACATAGGAACAAGATAGATTCAGTGAACAGTGCGGGCTTTTGTCAGCCATTGGGTGCAGGGGGGGGTCATCTTTTGTTGGGACTGACAGCTAAAAAGACGTCAGTGATTAATGGCTTGTAACCCCTCCCTGAAAGAAAGGCTACAGACAAAAACATCTTTTCTCCTTTGAATGCAAAATGCACCTCAGAGTTTTTCGTCGGTGCAATTCGAGTCTAGTTTCCAGGTTACTAATGCCCTACCTTTTTTTAACCGAAGACTCTCCAACGTATGCAGATTTCATCGGGCTGGGGGTGGAGACGTCCCTCAGAAGTTTAAATGGTTTTTGTTTCAAAAGAGTACGTTCTGGTCCAAACGGCCACTTCTCCCCTGCATATCCCCTCTGGCTTTCTAATTGGCCGGTGCAGCCAGATCCCCGCCCTACAGGCCATGGGAACTACCGATGGGCCTTTCAGCCCAGCAGTACATAAAAAAACGAAAGAAAACCCTGACGCATAACACACACAAATAATAAAATATTATAATAATAATCTCAGAGCGAATCGCCCAACCTCAAATGCAGCTGTTACATTCAGGCCCTCCTTTCAAATTATTATTATTATCGTGATTATTTTTATTATTAGAGGGGTGGGGAGGTGGATGGGTGGGGTCACTGCTTTTTTCTGCAAAAGTTTGCCGCAAACCTTTCACTGTAATTAATTTTATTTCTTTCCCCTGAAAACATAGCTTCTGCTGATATTGATCTGGGTATCTCCCAGGGGTCTTATACAGAGACAGATCCTGACGTTAAGCACAGCTGCTAAATCACTTTAGGACTGAGGGAAGGAAACTCGCTGCCCAGATTAAGGTAATGGGGCGTGACCAAATACTTTTGCTCCCAATTACCTGCCATACGTCACACACATAAATTAAAGCCCGCCATGTGATCAGTCATGATCTCGATGGAGAGACCGTGCTGTACCAAACCAGCGTGCCAGAAATTCATCCAGCAAACCTGGCAACCACGGCACAAGTATTAGCAGGCTGGCGGCACTCTTCTGTATCCCTAGCCAAGGCGGAGAAAAACCCTGAAGCCTCGAATTACACATTACACATACAAGGATAAATTAGGTCTGATACAACATGCAAACAGGACAATCGAGTGGGTCAGTCGCGCATAGATGAATGTGAATAATTCTAAAGGCACAAAATAATTAGTGTTTGTTGAGGAACACGCTACTTAACAAACGTGACAGCAAAAACAAAAAGCAAAACATGTAACCGTGACATTAATGCAAGCAGATATTATCGTTATTATTCATAATGGGTTTTAGTTTTCTAATATGTTAATAGTCCCAAAAACAGGAGAGTGTACGCGCTGCAATTGTTTGACTTGGCTCACAGCGCAGGCGTTTGATTTCTCTCCGGAGAATTCTTTTTGCGTTCTCTCTCTCAGAATGGTGGAGACGGAGGGCACATCTATGTGCCCCCCGTCATTCTCCCCAGCCAGCTCAACCAGAGGATAATTGAATAAAAGAGTGAAATTGAAGGGTGGAGAGACAGGCGGAGGGCGGGTCATGCCCTCCCTAGCCCATATTCTGATAGGCCTGACAGAGGATGAGAAAGGAAAACTCTACAGTGTTTGGGAAATCAAAGCAGCGGGATGATTAACGTCTTTACGACTGGTTTCCGAACGCTGCAGCTCCGTACTCTTCAGAGAAAAGAGTGCCGGGCAGAATGCGGCATCAGCCGCTAGCCCCACAGAGCGCAATGAGACAGGTAAATTTACCTGCAAATCAATTCATGCTTTGTATTTTTTAAAAGAGCTTTCTGTGGAGCTTTTCTGAATTTTCGATTTCAGTTAAATCGTTCCTGGCAATCTCACCTTTTTGAAAATGAAAGCTTACGCTGAATAATGAGCAACCGATGCAGTCAGACACATGCTGGTTCATCTATCTCTCCAGCACCTGACCTCCATCTGAAACAAAACAGCCCTGTAAGCTTTTGCTTTCACTGAATAAAAGGTATTTTCACTTTCCTGAGCCTATATTCAAACATGGGAGTGTTCTGCTTCAATCGCTTCTAATTACTACCTCTTAGATTATCTCATCTTTGTGTGGTAACCTGGTCTTTATTTCAAACTGTGTTCTGGTGACTTCCTTTGTTTTGTCTTCTATGAACGCAAGAGGCTACAATGTGTAGTTTGAAATGTGCGACAAAAATAACTCAAGTTAAGTTAAAGCCCCATTCCGAGCAAATTTCTTCCAGAAGAGAAGAATAGGGTGGCGACATACCATGCCATAACATGAGGAAAATTTTTTGAGGAAATGAGGAAGTCAGAAAATGTACTTTTACAGCCAAAACACTCATATTGCCATGCACTTACGCGTACGATAGAAGTACGATAAAAATGAACCGAAAGTTATGTATGTTAGGCCCTCTCCAGCTGAACTTACTTCCTGATTTTACTCAAAGCATCACTTATAAAACAGAAACAGAGAGTGATGTAGTTACCCCGTTCATACGAACAGAATCACTGAGGGGCAGTTCCAGGCAAACCAGCACATATCAATTCTATTTTAGAGAAACAAAAAAAAACCCACAGGGGTAAAGTGGGGGGGGGGTGCAGAGCGGGTCTGAAGGATGCCCATGAGAGGGGCCCAACCTATTTGTAGTGGTAATTGTCCTCGGTGCGGGTGGGTTTGTTTAAAAAGATAAATAATAAAATGAAATAAAAGCAGAGAGTCTAAAACAGCCAGCGGAGCTTCAAAGATGCCATATACATGCTAATCGCCTGTGTTTCCATTCATCAAATAATTAGCGGTTTGTGTTGCTATTCAACCCCCGCGCACATAAATCCGCCTGACTCAGGGGGTGGGCATGGGGGAAGGTGGGGGGGGGCAGCTCTGTTTCTCCTACCTCGTTATTTGCCAATGATGCTGCCCCGCGATTGGGCGGCTGCCGGGAGTACTTATGTTCTCTGTGCAGAAAACATTCTCCGTCAGCACACCTACAGAAGCTATGACTGGTGCTGTCCTCTCTTCAGGCCTGCACTCACAGGAATCTCAGATACATGAAAAACACAACTGGAGTAGCGTTTCCTTTAGTGGCTGTGTTTATATATGGCAGAGACAAACGTAGTGTGGTCCATAAAAAACATTTCACTGCCTGTCACAAACAAATTTACCATATTCAGACCTTTGACAGACTGCGCCGAGGTATGGCGGTGTGCCAACCATCAGGATACAACCACGTGGGCTCACATTAACCTGATCAAACCCCTCTCAAAATAGTGCACTTATATTACCCATGTCTTTCCGTTTCTGACCATTAATCAGTAAATGAGAAAGGTTATGTTCATTTATTTCTCTACATTTCTGTGTAACAATGAAAACTGCCCCCCCGCCTGTGGCAGTTTCGCCCACAAATTGCACGTATGTGCGTGTATGAGTCTGCTACACCACTGAACCAACAGACTCTCCTGCATTCTGATTCTCTGCCTCTTCTGCTAAGCAGGTCAAAAAGGAGCATAAAGTAGGCACATTTTTTCCCATGTCCTCAAACAGCTCAGGTCAACTCCAGCCTACATGAATAAACGCCCCCACCGGAGCCTGTCCTCAAAACAGTCAGAACTCCCCCCAGGTGTGACGGATTTCTGAGCTGAGTTCCCTCCTGACCCACGGTCGAAATGGGAGGAATCTCCCATGCAGACGCGCCCTGCAGTTTGCTTCAGTGATGGAGGTACGCGTGCCCTCACACTGCTAGCACACGCATTCAGCCACTTTCACTCTTACTACCAGCTTACATAATCGCTAATTTGTACCACATCTTTCCGGTGCTTTCATCCACTGCCAGAGCCCTGTGGCCTGAAAAACACTTTGTGTGTGTGCGTGTGTCTGTATGTGTGTGTGAGCGTGTGTGTGTGTGTTTGTATGTGTGTCAGCGTGTGTTTGTGTGTGAGTTTGTATATATGAGTGTGTGTGTGTGTGATTGTGTGTGTGTGTGTGAGTGTGTGTGAGTTTGTATATATGAGTGTGTGTGTGTGATTATGTGTGTGTGTGTTAGCTGAGAGGAACATCTTGTGGTACATCTGTGAAATACTGCTCTCACATAAACCATGCAAACGTAAAAGAGGCAGCAGACGTAAGCAGACCTTAACTGAGTGAAAGGAAATCACACTGACGATTCTGACCGGGCCGCCATGTCTTTCAGCTGTGGCACTACTTCCATTAAGGCAGATTAGAACCAAGTCTGTCCATGTTATAATATGAAATCAAATGCATGAAAAAAACACACACAAAGAAAAGGAAAGACAGACATACAAACAAGCTTGACGGATTAAGCATAAAAACAACCGGTGAAAATTGGCATGTCGACCAATCGCATTTTGGGCTCA
This sequence comes from Albula goreensis, assembly GCA_022829145.1. Classification (NCBI taxonomy): domain Eukaryota; kingdom Metazoa; phylum Chordata; class Actinopteri; order Albuliformes; family Albulidae; genus Albula; species Albula goreensis. The sequence goes on from CM040742.1 coordinate 47,742,095, forward strand.
ATGAGCTTAACCCCAGAGGTCAGCTCCATCAGAAGGTCTGTCCTTTCGCCAAATCAAATCAAATGAAAATAAATATAATAAATGCTGCAGTAAGAGGCTTACCCCAAACACTTTCTCCATCTTCCAAGAAATAAATAAACCACCATATGGCACTGTAACCATGTCACATACAGTTTTAAAATTCATTTTTCCTCCTTCATTTCCTCTATCCTTTCCCTTTCCACCTCATTCATTCCACTAGATGATCTTGTCAATATCAATTTATGGAGCTTCTGTTTTTATAAACTATCCATTCATACATTTTTTCATAAAAGCAGTTTTGGTCATTTAATATAAAAGAAGGCAACAATGACAGTACAGAATCAAACCTGCTACCTGGTTACAAACAGCCAAGCTCAGAATCTATCAACATAATTTTATTGGATGGCCACGAGATCTCTGAGCCAATGATTTGATGGTAAACGTGAGCCTTTAGTCTCCTTGGTTACAACCAACCATCAGGTCGATGAGACACTACCAGGCCTCTCTGTAGCGCTGTCGGAAATAAATGAAGCCAATACCCGCTTTTCATTTGGAATGGTGTTTGGCTGAGTGAGGGTTTGTTACTAACAGTAACAAAAAGGTCTGAATGTCAAGCATCACTGTGAAAAAAAATCTATTCTTTCTGGAACTTTGAAACTTCAGAAAAAGCAATTAAGCATCTCCACACGGCAGAGGCAGCAGTAATGAAAGACCTCTCGATGTCCTCCTCGAGAAACCGATCACGCTACTCCGACAGAGGATATGAAAACTTCTGTGCATTTTCTGTACGGCTTCTCACATCGTAACATCGAAGAAAGAGAAAGAGAGAAAAAAAAACTGGGAACGCATCCAGTTTCCATGCTTCGCTTGTGTCCTTGTGTCGAGATGCATACATAAACAAATTAAGTTGACAATTATGTATGTACCTAGGATATCATCTGGCCTCATTTGAAAGTCAAATCAGGTCTTTCAGCGTACGAGTTACTCCTGTTTCTTGCTTTTTGTAAGTTTTGCGTTTTGAGATCATTTTTTCTATTTTTCCCCTCCTCCCATTGAGTAGGCACGGTCTCAATAAGTATCACAGAAATAAAGAGACTCCCTACTAGGTGAGTGCCGGTACCATTCAAGCTAAAATTTAACTACAACTACCAGCATGCACTGTGACAGCATCCAATGAGGCAAGCAGAAATGATGCTCTCAGTTTCCATTCCCCTACCCCCCAGTGTCTGCAGGTTTAACTCCAGTCCTGTAGGGGGCAGTGTCTGCAGGTTTAATTACAGTCCTGAAGGGCTTTTTTGTAGTTTGAAGTTCAGTCACTGATTCGGGGAAGTTTGACAGCTACTCTCTAAAACAAACAACAGGAGCCCAGGATCGCCATGGTGATCCCGCAGCCACCCCGCCCTCCCCACACCCAAAAAACCCACGAATCACTGTGAAAGCTTCAAGGGAAAGGCTGCCACCCAGAAAGAATGGGGGGGCGTGTGGCCGGACCCGCCCTGTAAATAACGGCGCGCTCTCTCCCACTTCTCCGTGACACTCTGCTGTCCACTTCTGACCTTGAACGGGTCGAGCTAATTCTTCACCTCGCTCGGGATGGGATGATGGAGAGAGAGGGCAGAGAGAGAAAAAAAAAAGATGAGAGGAGAAATAAAAGGCTGCTTATTTATTTACAGCTCAGCTGGGAAAGAAGTGATACGCAGGCCTTCCTGCGTGGGCCCATGGCTGGAGCGGAGCGTGACAGAGCGCAGGCAGAGAGGGGAGGGGTCGCTCTCTTGCTTTCTCTCTCCCCTCTTCTCTCCCTTTCTCTTCTTGGAAACCACATGGCAAGATCTTGAGAGAGCACTCTTCCCTATAGCAGAGAGGTATAAACCTGGCACTATCACTCTGAACTGCACTGCTTTCACCAGGCTTACAGCAGAGAGGTATAAACCTGGCACTATCACTCTGAACTGCACTGCTTTCACCAGGCTTACAGCAGAGAGGTATAAACCTGGCACTATCACTCTGAACTGCACTGCTTTCACCAGGCTTACAGCAGAGAGGTATAAACCTGGCACTATCGCTCTGAACTGCACTGCTTTCACCAGGCTTACAGCAGAGAGGTATAAACCTGGCACTATCACTCTGAACTGCACTGCTTTCACCGGGCTTACAGCAGAGAGGTATAAACCTGGCACTATCACTCTGAACTGCACTGCTTTCACCAGGCTTACAGCAGAGAGGTATAAACCTGGCACTATCACTCTGAACTGCACTGCTTTCACCAGGCTTACAGCAGAGAGGTATAAACCTGGCACTATCGCTCTGAACTGAAAAGACCAACTCCCAACCGCCTCTTACACACCCACACACACCCTGCTGAATGGCCCCCAGCGCTGCGGTATGTGTGAGCGTTTAGGAAACATGAGAGAGGGCCAGACGGCCAGGTCAGCCCCAGTGTCAGGCCTCCTCATTAGGACCTGATTAAGGCTCATTATCCTCCGGTGGGCCGATCCTGGGTCTGGTTTCAGGACCGGGGCCCGGACTGAAACACAGCCTAATCCTGCTAGACTCATAATCAACCTGCGGCGGTAATCCCTAGGAGCATGCTGAATCTCTAACACACTGATTCATTACAGAGCGGACAGCGTGCTGAATCTCTAACACACTGATTCATTACAGAGCTGACAGCGTGCTGAATCTCTGACACACTGATTCATTACAGAGCGGACAGCGTGCTGAATCTCTGACACACTGGTTCATTACAGAGCTGACAGCGTGCTGAATCTCTGACACACTGATTCATTACAGAGCGGACAGCGTGCTGGACACACTGATTCATTACAGAGCGTGCTGAATCTCTGACACACTGATTCATTATTACAGAGCGGACAGCGTGCTGAATCTCTGACACACTGATTCATTACAGAGCGCACAGCGTGCTGAATCTCTAACACACTGATTCATTACAGAGCGGACAGCGTGCTGAATCTCTAACACACTGGTTCATTACAGAGTGGACAGCGTGCTAAATCTCTGACACACTGATTCATTACAGAGCGGACAGCGTGCTGAATCTCTAACACACTGATTCATTACAGAGCGGACAGTGTGCTGAATCTCTGACACACTGATTCATTACAGAGCGGACAGCGTGCTGAATCTCTGACACACTGATTCATTACAGAGCAGACAGCGTGCTGAATCTCTAACACACTGATTCATTACAGAGCGGACAGCGTGCTGAATCTCTGACACACTGGTTCATTACAGAGCGGACAGCGTGCTGAATCTCTGACACACTGATTCATTACAGAGCGGACAGCGTGCTGAATCTCTGACACACTGATTCATTACAGAGCGGACAGCGTGCTGAATCTCTGACACACTGATTCATTACAGAGCGGACAGCGTGCTAAATCTCTGACACACTGATTCATTACAGAGCGGACAGCGTGCTGAATCTCTGACACACTGATTCATTACAGAGCGGACAGCGTGCTGAGTCTCTGACACACTGATTCATTACAGAGCGCACAGCATGCTGAATCTCTAACACACTGATTCATTACAGAGCGGACAGCGTGCTGAATCTCTAACACACTGATTCATTACACAGCGGACAGCGTGAAAACTTTCTCCTCTGGCTCACTGATTCAGCACACAGCCTCAATGCAGGAACCAACATCTCCAGAACCAGACTCATCTCCAATAAACATCCAGGTATGCAGAAGGCCACAGACGCACGTTACAGAACAAAAGCACAGCATTTGGGGCTGTTTTTATCTAGTAACAAAGAAAATGTTTGCCTGTATATTAATACAGGACTTTAAAATCTTTTATCAAAAGGAATGGCTCTGCTTTTTTTCATAAATTTCATGCTCCAGAAATGTACCGCGAGATTTTCTGCATGAATGAGCCGTGCCTTTTGTTCTTTATAAACTCCAGCTTCCAGGGAACCTCCTTGTGCTGTTCTGAATTCTGCAAAACTAAAACATTCTTTTAAGTGAAATACTGCTCCAAATCTTTCAAGTTTGCTTGGCTATGTGCATTCTTCTGATTTCATTTCTATTTTACATTCCTTGACTGGATATTGGGTCTTTTTGAGTAATTTTGTATTTGTGGAGATGACGTTGGGATATATTGTCAATGCTCTGTTACTATTATTATTATTATTATTACTGTTATTATTATGTTATTTTTATTGTGACAATGGCCATTTCTGTTTTAATCTCACATTCACACCTGTTTCTATGCTACAGGTGACAAAGGGTAAAGGGTTGGGGAACTCAGAGGTTACATACCATATTGGTTATTATTGGGTAGGGGTAGCAGTGTGATATATTGGTTAGGGAGCTGGGCTTGTAGCTCAGAGGTTACAGTGTAGTATAATGGTTAGGGAGCTGGGCTTGTAGCTCAGAGGTTACAGTGTAGTATAATGGTTAGGGAGCTGGGCTTGTAGCTCAGAGGTTACAGTGTAGTGTAATGGTTAGGGAGCTGGGCTTGTAGCTCAGAGGTTACAGTGTAGTGTAATGGTTAGGGAGCTGGGCTTGTAGCTCAGAGGTTACAGTGTAGTATAATGGTTAGGGAGCTGGGCCTGTAGCTCAGAGGTTACAGTGTAGTGTAATGGTTAGGGAGCTGGGCTTGTAGCTCAGAGGTTACAGTGTAGTATAATGGTTAGGGAGCTGGGCTTGTAGCTCAGAGGTTACAGTGTAGTGTAATGGTTAGGGAGCTGGGCTTGTAGCTCAGAGGTTACAGTGTAGTATAATGGTTAGGGAGCTGGGCTCGTAGCTCAGAGGTTACAGTGTAGTGTAATGGTTAGGGAGCTGGGCTTGTAGCTCAGAGGTAACAGTGTAGTGTAATGGTTAGGGAGCTGGGCTTGTAGCTCAGAGGTTACAGTGTAGTGTAATGGTTATGGAGTTGGGCTTGTAGCTCAGAGGTTACAGTGTAGTATAATAGTTAGGGAGCTGGGCTTGTAGCTCAGAGGTTACAGTGTAGTGTAAAGGTTAGGGAGCTGGGCTTGTAGCTCAGAGGTTACAGTGTAGTGTAATGGTTAACATTTATGTGTGTGTGTGTGTGTGTGTGTGTTGTGTGTGTGTCATGTGTATGTTTGTGTGTGTGTATGTGTGTTGTGTGTGTGTTTGTGTATGTGTGTGCGTGTGTATGTTTCAGTGTGTGCATGCATGTGTGTGTATGTTTGAGTGTGTGTGCGCGCATGTGTTGTGTGTGTGTCTTGTGTGTGTGTTGTTTGAGTGTGTGTGTGTGTGTGTGTGTGTATGTTTGAGTGTGTGTGTGTGTGTGTTTGTGTGTGTGTGTGTGTGTGTGTTGTTGTGGTTGTTTGTGTGTGTGTGTGTGTGTGTGTGTGTGCACTCAGACTGCAGTGCCAGCCATAGAGCTGAAGCTCCAGAGTGAATAGTTCTGATTCGGTTTCATTAGGATGCTCACACGCACCTACAGAGCCACTGCAGAGTGCAGTCTCCAAAGAACTGCTGACACAAACCATTACAATGCACAGGTACAGCACAACACATCTGAAAAGTGTGCGCTGTCTGCGCGTATCGATCGCTACGGCAACACAAATTCACAAGCTGCAAATAAAGCTCCAGCGCCAGCAATCAACATCTTCAAATTCCGACCCTTTTCCGCCCCGACATAAAAAAACACTTACAGTGGAGGCAGAGATATTGTACAAATCAATAACTCCTGATGGATCCTGACAAACAACTGCTACAAGTAAGTGCATTTATTAATTATAAGTTATTAAAAATGTATCCCTTTCAGAAAGATAGTAAAATAACATTTTTTGGTTTTGCAGGAGAATTAAAAAAAAAAAAAAAAAACATTATCGGTGCTTCTAAGGCATCCAGCATTGCGGCGTGGAAAAACCCGACCGGATGGTTATGACAAGCGCTTATCAAATAAAACCCTCCGTTTAGCCGCTGCGTTGCCATGATGACCCCAAACAGCGAGTTAGCTGCTGTCATGCAACACGCTAAAGGAATATACAACACAACTATTCAGTCCAAATTTCTGAACCAGAATTGAAGTCGAGGCCTGAAAGTTGGGCACTTCCAAGAACCATTTTAACAATGAATCTCCTGTAAATTAGGGAGAAGATTTTGTCATCGTCTGTTGGTTTTCCCCCTATAACTGAAATACAATAATAATATAATATAATATGAAATACAATTTTTTCAGTTTCATACTTTAATTTCCCCAGCAAAATACTAATGAGCCCATGAAACAGGAAGAGTCTCTGTCACAGATTTATAAAACAGACTGAAAAAAACGTGTCTTTGAAGATGATGTATGTGACATTGCAGGATCGATCTGCACGACTCTAAGTGTGCCATCCTGAGCTGGTAGAGAGAGAAATCCAAAATGGATCAATGCAGAAGCTCAACACATCTGCTCTGATGTACTGTTTCTGTGTCCAGCGCAGGTACGAAAATACCTCACCTAACCTGAACCACAGAGAACATGACAGAACTCTGTCACCTTTAAAAAACAAGACCTCTGTCATTTCAACAAGCAAAAAAATCATTTGACTATCATCAACTTCAGCTCTACCTTTTTTGAAAATATTTGTTCCGCGTAAATTTAAGACATTAATTACAGTGCCTGTGCCAAACCTTGCTGTGAGTTTCCAGACAAACTTCATGGCAATGAGCCTTCTCTTCACATTTCCTCGTAGAACGCGCATCACCCTCAGATAGACAGGATATAGACATACGGCACCAGGTTTGTACACACATACACCCCAGTGTGCACCCTATGTGTGTACTAATGCAAGGCTTTGCAAAGGGATCAGGACAAAAGACATGTCCAAACAGCATGAAAACAAGGGTCACCATCCAAGCAGGGACAGAGCTGGGCTCACCCCAGCCCCATGCACTGTATTCCTGCCCCGCTGGCCTTGGGTCTGGGCCACCTGAAGCAGCCAGTCCTTTAACAATATGAAAACATGTGTGCAGCAAAACCAAACACAAACACAGAGTTCCCCGGGCAATGAACAGGGTTTACAAACAACAGAGAGAAATAAGAGCATGGGAAATCAGAACATGGGAACATGGGGATGAGAACAAGTTGTTCAGCCAAGCTAATGCTTTCTACCGACAATGGATGGCGATTAGTCCTCACCATTACCACCGCTGTGCTCTCAAACTCCTGCTGTGTGCTCTTCCTCTGGGTGAACCTTCATCCTCTGTAGTACCTCTTTGTAAGGGAAGAGCAAGCCACCCAAAATAAAACCAAAAAGGGGTGTGTGAGAGTGTGTGTGTGTGTGTGTGTGTGTGTGTGTGTATGCTCTCCAGTGCTGTACAGTGGAAGGTATGGGCATACCATGGACCGTGGTGTACAGCCAGTCACAGAGGACCGCGGTATACAGCCAGTCACAGAGGACCGTGGTGTACAGCCAGTCACAGAGGACCATGGTATACAGCCAGTCACAGAGGACTGCGGTGTACAGCCAGTCACAGAGGACCGCGGTGTACAGCCAGTCACAGAGGACCGCGGTGTACAGCCAGTCACAGAGGACCACGGTGTACAGCCAGTCACAGAGGACCACGGTGTACAGCCAGTCACAGAGGACCGTGGTGTACAGCCAGTCACAGAGGACCACGGTGTACAGCCAGTCACAGAGGACCGTGGTGTACAGCCAGTCACAGAGGACCGTGGTATACAGCCAGTCACAGAGGACCACGGTATACAGCCATCCAGTGCTCATCTTCTGCAGAAATCAGGGGTGTGCTCTGGTAATAATTACATTACTGACATCCTCTGGTGATGCTAATCCCATCCCCACTGCACTTAAGACACAGCTAAGAGATCTGAGTCAAACCCTCCCCATTCACAGAGCACATCAGGCTCAATAAGAAGATCTCATACAGGCTATGTCATAAAAATCATGTGCATATATTCACAGTGTTTGGGCCCTCAAACCAAACTTTTTTTTTTTTTTTTTGAGAATGTTGTGGAGGAGGAAAGCTGCAGAGGGAATAATTGCACCTATTCATTATTAGGGCGCCCATTCACAGGCTCTGAAAGGAGGGCCTGATTCACTCAATACCTTGATCACGCTCGGTATCAATGACACCCTGATGGCTTCCTCCCTCGCCGATCCTGAGAGGAGAGGAGAGGCTACAAACTCCCCAAAAAAAAACCCACGAGGCGAGAGAGAGAGAGAGAGAGAGAGGAAAAAAAAAAAATCACTAATGAGGCTCTGCTGAACGAAAAAAAAAAAAAAAAAATCATAACGCGGCAACATGAATCACGAAGCGGATTAGCAATTAGCCGTAATTTAAAGTGACCCTAAAACAATGTGGCATGCAGTCCCTAGCATGTACTCCTGATGGAGACGAGGCCTTCCCTCTAAGATGAAAGGGGAGATTCTCTTTCTCGTCCTCTCTGGTTTCCGCTCAGCATGGGGGGGGGGGGCACTTTGGTCTGAGCCCTTGGCCCTTTTACTTTGATTCTGGATGCTGTACCAAACTTGGCCCCCCGCCGCCAACAACCCCACAGCCCCCCAGAGAGGAACAGGCTTTGCAGGGGTGCAGAGGCGCAGTGGCTGGGGGACTCGGGTGGAGCCGAGGATATTGGGAAATTAATTACACTTCCGCCACATGGGGAGTCTGTAGTCTTCAGGGCAACATGTGACAAGCTCCTATGAAGCACAGGGGGGAGGCCACACCCTCAGGACCACGAGCACGACTGTCCGTCATGACATAGAGGCGTATCGTGACAGATTTACGATCCTGACATTGATAAATGTCACAATAGGTGTGCCAATATGCAATATTCAGCTATTCCAAACAGCAGTCACAGAACTTAACTTTAATATTGCATGGTGATGGTGAAGAGTCTGATCAACCTGAAATTCCACCCAATAGCTACCCAATACACTCATACTCAATACCCTCAACACTCATGCGATGGGCGCACACAGGACACATCACCAATACGACCATGCACTGTCACTTTCTTCACTTACATCAATTTCTTATCTGCACTTTTTATACAATTCTGTATATATATTTTTTTTCTTTTTGCTGTTTGTGTATATGTTTATACTGTTTAAATTTTATTTTATATATTGTTTATATTTTATATTTCTTCTGCTGCTGCTGTCAACTACATTTTCCCCATGGGGATCAATAAAGCGCATCTTATCTCATAGTAATTCAAATTTATTTATTTTTTTAAATAGAGCATATTTTCCTCATTACCCTGACTTAAAGCGTTAAAATGAAAATAATAATATCACAGAATGAAACAAGTCTTCAGGATGTGAGCAGGAATCAAACAGCCCTTCTCCACCATCCCACAACCAGAAACTGACATCCCAGGTTCTATTCATGTTTCCATTTCGGGAAATCAGCTGATGCTCTTATCCAGAGTGTCTTACTTCTTCTGATTTCTTCTGACGCACAAACCGCCTACACCAGGGGTCCAAAGTGGGTGTCGGGACCCCCTGGGGGAGTCACAAGACACAGGTGGGGGGGTCATGAGATGATTTCCAGAATCAAAAATCAGATTGATGCATAGTGCCCCCGATCTCATTCGGTAAGTTTAACATTACTGTATTACTATAAAAAAGAATGCATTTATGGTTGTTAGGCTGTTTGTGTTATCAAAGCGCTGTGCCCTGTATGAATAGGCCTATTAGTGCGTGTATGTGCAAACGTTTGTATGTTTCAACCACCTCTGGGGACATGTCGCGAGTCTCTGACATCGTTATTTTGGGGTTCGTGGGTTGAAATGTTTGGGAAAACCTGATCTATACAGCCAGTTATTTACTGAAGTGGTTCAGGTTAAGTGCTTTGCTTAAGGGAGATCTCACCTGGGAATCAAACCTGCAACCCCTACACCCCTCTGCTTCTCATTACTGGCAGAGCAGCGCTGTACTTTCCTCCAGGGGCTAAATTTGGCCCCTGGCCTCTGCTGGGTACTGAGTAAACCCACCAGGAACGGAAGGATGGAGCTGATGATGCGGTGGACTGGCTCGTCAGAAACAATCCACCAAATCATCACATAAGCTTGGCTCAACAACCATTTTAAATAGCTGTTTTGGTGTTCTGATACTAATGCAGTATTAACATGGTCATTGCGTGGTTTGCAGTGTGAAACTACATCACAGTTGTGCTCATTCTGTTTTTAGATGGTACCTCCTTACTTGTAGTAAACATCATGTAATATATAAGAATTATTGATAGTTAATACATGCTGTGCTAAATCATTAAATGTTGTTTTCAATGACAACATTTCTTAGCAGAAATATTAAACCCAAACTTGACTCAAGTCTCAACTTGACACCAATAACACAAAGTAAAAAAACCAAAGCCACTTGCCACTTGCAACAAATGGCTCTGCACCAATTTGCGGGCCATATAAAACGCCTGCTCTCGGCCATAAAGATCGGCCCCGCCGTTCCAGATTGTGTTTGTTCAGCCGTATCGACAGAGACATTAAAGCGGCCATAGGAGCTTTCAGCGGGCCATCAGTCCGCCAGCCGGACGGCTCCATCAGCAGAAAGAAGCAAACGCAGCAGAAGCGGACAACGAGGCCGCAAACAGCGATTGGCTTACAATCCATGTCACTCCATCTTCCCAGGATTCCTCAGGACTGCACTGTCCGCCTCCCAACCTTTGTTTTTTTTTTTTTTTACCCAGAATCCACCTCTCCTCATTGCGACCCATCCACTGTCCTCTCTGCATGGGAGAGATGACACGTGAATGCTCCATCGGTTATGAGACCTCATAAAATTTTAAAATCTTTATTTTTTTTTTAATTAAAAATACAACGGACTAAAAAGGACAGCTCTTCATTTGCTCCTGAGCTACAAAAAAAGTCAACTTTTAACAATGAAGTAGTTTCCGATCTGTGTGGTAAATATTACATGACTACTGACTGGTGATGTAGAGTGGCCACTCCCAAACTGGAGGAAGCATTGCTAATTGCAATAATTGGTATCAATTAACCAAGGTCAAGGGCAATGAGTGTTGACTGAAACCTGGTGTTTGGAAATCTGCCTAAAAGAGTGGCCTTTTCACTTGAGCAAGAGGAGAGGAAGGTGAGTCACAATTGCCTGCTTGTGTGATTTTTAAATTTTTGTGTGCCTATTTTACTCAGTTGTTTTTAAGCGTTTTTACAGATGTAACAGGGTGTTATAAAGACACAGGAAAAGGCTGAAGCTACTACATGCAGCTGGTAACTTTCAAGGACCAATCACTTTATTTTGATGAAGAGCTGGTTCCTCTGATTTGTTCAAACAATTCAGTGATTGACAGCCAATTGTAGCTCCGCCCATTTTTGTGTGAAAATTCACCATCACAACCATCAACCCTTTACTTTAAGCAAACAGCTATCGATTCAAACACGCACATCTTCCAAAGGCATTACACGGCCTATCTAATCGAATTCCAGTTACTGAGAGGTAATTTAAGAGTGCAGTTCAACCGTAGCGGATCATTCACAACAGACTTCCATTATATTTAATGAGATCTCACACATCCTGCTGAAGCTTAAATAATCATAGCATTTACCAAAAAAAACTAACTGGATGGTTGTTTTCTGGGTGCAGTATCCCTTTAATAAAGACATTTTAACTCCTCATATGGACATATGACAGGGTAAATTTAAAGAGACGGGCCACAGGAAAAGCAGGAAGGGTGAGAGAGACATGAACTGAGTAACGTGGATGCTTGTTTCGGCTGCCGGACCCGTTGAGTAATCAATCTATCCTAAACTTGTTATTGGCTAAAACAGCAGAGGAAACCATTGGCGGCTCGATCTCGGCCTGGCCATTAGATTATTACTGCCCCCTCAGACCTCCACCCACACCCACACCCCACCCACACTCTGCAGCCCCCCAGGACTGGAGTTAAACCTGCAGACACTACAGCCCTCCAGGACTGGAGTTAAACCTGCAGATACTGCGGCCCTCCAGGACTGGAGTTAAACCTGCAGACACTGCGGCCCTCCAGGACTGGAGTTAAACCTGCAGACACTGCAGACTGGAGTTAAACTGCAGACACTGCGGCCCTCCAGGACTGGAGTTAAACCTGCAGACACTGCGGCCCTCCAGGACTTGACATACTTAAAACAGCAGGGCCTTAATGATCTGGAAAGCTCATGAAATGGCGTGGGTGTTTTCTCTTGTTCTGAAATGGTCCTGTTGCTTTCCTTTGGAGTGCAGGGCCACAGGAGAAGTGGAAGGGATGTCCTCTCTGCTGTCGGGTTAGCACACTGCATCGTTTATATATTAATCTAATTTCCTGACTACATCAGGATTGATCGCCGCGGCCCTCGGACCGCCATCTCACCGAGCCGATCTAATCAGGCGGGAGGCTCGGGACGGAGGCAGGCTGCTCCATAAATAAACCCCTATGTGAGAGCCGCAGAGAGCCCATAACACGCCGCCCAATCCGATTACCCCCTCCACCCCGACAGGTGTGCCTGCTATATCTGAGCCTCCCAACCCTGCTGATCTAACGCCTCACTGCCAGGGCCTCATGCACTGTTTTCTTTATTGATTTATTTATAGTTTTTTTCTTACATCATTGCTTATTTTTAAAACCCGTATTACAGCAGTGGATTTCAGTGCATATTTGCGCCATGACTTTGATAGGGGTCTGTACGGATCTGAGGGTTTCATAAATTCTAACACCTGCAGAGTTTAAGCATTCCAAATGTCCCAGGTTTTGAGTGATGGGCTGACATTATTTGTTGGTGGAATACGGCGTCGTTTGAGAAGCGCGTGATGATTTTGAGTGACGCACGTGAGAGCTGAAGGCTGGTTCTTCATCGCTGGCCTCGTGTCTCATGCATGCGGTGCTGTAGGCTCAGACTCCATGCTGTTATATCAGCACAGATCTCCAGACGCTCCCGCTTCGCCGTCTGAGAACAGCACTTACTGTAACTTACAGATAAGGCATTGGTCAGGTTCTGACAGGGCGGTTTTTAAGAATCACTACCTGTCTGCCTGACACACTCTCACTCTCAGTGCTGCTTAAGCCCAAACACCACCTTCACTTACTACACATGCCTTCACCAAGATAATGCTGGCTAAAGGCCCGCTCCAGCCCCGCTTACTATCCGGTTTCACTCCAAGGAATCGCTCTTTTGCTCGCTCACTGAGCAGAGACTGGGGTCGTTAGTGTTCACAGGTCTACCTGCTTCTGTTAACTTCACAAACAGGAAACTACACTGCATCTGTGATGTATGTGAGAACGCACGTCACAGCATATATGAGGAAAAATCATTTTATACAATTAAGTCATAAAACCGATTTTTGCAGCCAAAATGCTCTCACCGGAATACCAATTTTCAAAATGGAGATGGTTGTGTGACGCCGATTTCAAAATGAAAATGACTGAATGTACGCCTGTCCCCACGCAGGAGCAGGTCTCTCGCGCCAAGCAGTGCTGCTTTCTGCAGGCGCTGCACGTTCATGGTGCGTCCCGTGGCGATGCCAAGACTTGCCTGGTAACGCTAATGCCGGAAAGGGGCCCCACGGCAACTGCCCCTGCCGCTCCCCCCTCATCCGCTGCTAATAAATTACCCAGAATTAACACTTGCGAGGATGACCGCCCCCACCCCCACCCTCCCCCCTGCCCGCTGCTTAGTGCCTAATGGATCTATTAACCAAATGGAAGAGGAGACTCGCTCTCCATGAGCTTCAATTTACAGCTCAGTCCTCCAGCTTTTGCCCCCTCAGAGGCTAATGACAATGTCCGGCGGAGATGTGTTCCGTTTGATCTTAGCACGTTAGCATCACACCGCCCTCATTTGGTGAGGCAATTGATCTTGTGACCGCCAAGGCTTTCGTGAATAATAATAAAGGTTTTTTTTTTTTTTCCTCTTTGTCATGTTGAGCGAATGCCAAATGCTCTGTGCTTCATATGAGAAAAGGAAAGTCAAACCGACAAATGGGCACCAGGATTCAGTTCTATTTCTGGAGCAGGAGAATGATTGACGTCGGCTTCAATGTCTATCTCAATATGTATCAAGCTGACTGTACCACAATGCTGTCTTGTTTTTGTTTCGTGGGACCCCCGTGTTTACATCTCATACATTTCCCATAGCCTCCAGTGGAAAAATCACTCCGGCCCAGATGAGTGGTATCATTCGAGAGGAACGAAAGTGAAAGACATGGGGGCTGCTTAAATGAAACCAAGTGTGTGTGTGTGTGTGTATTTTCTCCTCTCTGTCGCTGTAGAGAGAGAGAGAGAGAGAGAGAGACGTCCACAGCTGGTTGCAATTTTTTCCAGAAGCCCGTTTCCGTGGAGATTAAAAGCCGACCCGACAGTGGCATGTCAGTGGTAGTCGGGGCGCCTAAAAAGAGCCAACCCACACCCCCATATTGGCCTTTTGTAGCTTCCATTCGGCCCGGTTTCAATGACAGAAACGCAGAACGGCACAAAGCGGTCTGGACAGTCCATTAACCTAGCCCGATCAGCACCAAGGAGGGTTCAGATAAGCCCCTGGTCTAAAGTGCTTTTGCAGGCCTCCCTCCCTGCCCTCGCTGAACCAAGGAGCACTGGCTAGCCCTCAGTCATTAACTTGGTGAAAAATATCCTGTCTGGAGCAAAAGCAAAGCTTGGGGTTCAGGGTAACAGGCAATGTCTGAAAGTGGGCAGATCATTACACTGAGAGAAGAGGACATATGAGCCAAACAGCCCAATGGAGACGGGACCACAGCCCACCTGTTCCTGCAACCCATCCACTCTTTCACATTATATTTACATTTTACTCATTTATCAGATGCTCTCATCCACACACAGCTGGATGTTCAATGAAGCAATTTCAAATGAAGAACCATGCTCAAGGATATAACGTCAGTGTCTCACCTGCAACGAATGAGTTACAAAGCCAGTATGCTTCATTGCTGCTATCTTTTAATCAACATAATTCCCAAATCTTTAACAATGCCAACGAATGGATCACATCTAATTCAATAACTTGCTCTCGCTGAAGAAGACCTCTTCCAGACAAAAGAGAATGCCAATCAACAATACCACACGTGACTGCGGCACCGAAGACAGTTCGGAGGAACTGGTTTCTCGATAAAGACCAGGAATATAACGGATACCTCATTTAAAAGTCATGTTTCCCTGTGGAACATTTCGATAAAACCGCGGCACTGATGTAGGATTTCATGACCTCCTCTGAAAGTGAGGAAGGAGGCAGCGGTGGATGAAACACAGTTCCGTTGGAACACCCAAAACTAATTCCAGCCAGCAAGAGGCCTGGTCTGCGACAGCAGGGGCTTATTTGCATTCAGACTCATTTAATTAGACTCGATTAAGGGCGCCGGGCCCGGCTGCTAGGCTCTGCGAATCCCGACTTTGAGGGGTTTCTGGGTAGCGATCGGCTTCGCTGCAGAGGGGTTAGCAAAGGGAGATGGGAAGAGGAGATTCAAGGAGATTCCTCCCGCTCAACGGTGAATTAATCAGCTCTTACTTTGCCTTTGGCGCAGTACGCAACACGGTTACATTTTTTTTTTTTTTTTTTAGAGGACGAAAAAAAATAAGCACAATCTTCCCTGCCCATCCTCGGTCCCTCTGGAGCCGGAGTCGCTGCGACAGCAATTAATCGCCAATTAAACGAGAGTCACGGCACTTGGAGTGTTCCGCCATCTTTCTACTCGGGGCGTATAATTACAGCAACGGGCCTGAAGGATTCACAGGGGTCCTGCTATATGCGCAACGCTACAGGCACGGTTTATATACGGCAGGTTTTTATACACGCAGTGCCATATCAGGTATGAGATTTCCTCGACCATCGGGCTCGTAGCCATAGGACTGGTAAGCGAGGCTTGTCACGCAGCAAAAGGTATGCGCAAAACCGAATTAGCATCCTGTTTTTAAACTTTTACGTCAGATGGCGTGCTGAGAGCCGCTGTTTGTTTATTGATTGAGCTCTTCCAAACTCAGGCGGTCTCAGAATCAAGGCTATGGGGTTACTCGCCGTCTGTAAGAGACACCCAAAAAAAGAAAACCAAACCCCCATCCAAAAAAAAAAAAAAAAAAAAAAAAACCTCTCCTCCGGCAACACATTCTGTTCATTGTTCCACCATGTTCTACCAGCCAGGCTAGGGATTATGAACAAGGTCTTTTTTAAACAAAAAAATGCTTTCTTTTTCTTTTTTTTCCATTGCTTAGGTTGGGGAAAAGGAGTGAAAAATAAGACTGGCGGAGAGAAAAAAAGGCCTAAAGAAAATAAAAGGCTGGAGTGGAGTGGAGACTCTAATTGAGGCGAGTGTGATTGGTGATTGGGGCCTTTGGGCTGAGGTGGTTCCAGATGGCGGGGGGCGGTCGCTCCGCTGTGCCCTGCTAACGCTGCCACATGCTGGGCCGCTAACCCCGCCGGTCCCCCTGGGGTTTCTCCGGTGCGCCACAATCAAGGTCCGGCCCGGCCCGGCCCAACCCAGCCACACTCCACCAGCAGCTGTCACTCACGGCTAAAACCTCTGCCTGTCATCCATTAGCGCTGAAGGGGAGGGGGCCTGCTTGGCTTAGGAGGAGGGTTACTTAATAACGATAATGAGCTCAATTCAATCAAATGCACTTAGTCTCATTTAGGACGCACACTATTCAATCAAAATGGACTTCAGTTTCGGTCCCTGCTCAAAAACTGAAAGAACACGTTCAAAAGGGCATGCTTTTTCCCAATGAAATACAACATGCACAGAGAAAAGTATGCTGCGTGCTACATTAGAGTTTAAGTAACTATATTTGCCCTTAGACATTTTAACCTGAAGGATTTACAGAAAACTGACATAAAAAGAGAAAAGAAGAATTAAAGCGAAGAAATGATGTCTGGTTGGGGAGGGCCCCAGATACTCACAGCCTGTTCTGGTGGAGGGGGAGGGCAGTTGGGGGTATTTCTGGGCTGAGGAGGGAGAATCACAAGCAGTAGAGAAACAGAAGCTGGAACTACAGTGTGACCGAGCCTCAGCCAGCTCGGCGAACTGCAGTGTGGCCGATCCTCTCTGCTCCTTCCGCTCCACCTCGCCTTCATTTCCACAGCTCCAATTCCAAATCCACAAAAAAAACCAGCACAAAACATTATTTACCGCCGTCTTACACAGACATATTTATCCCATTAATTAAGGAAGCTCCTTCACAGGAGATGTCAGAATGTCAGAATTGTTTGCCATTGATGTCTGGTGATTACAGAAACTGAAATAAACACAGGCCTATCAGTGATCACCGTGGACAGATGGAGGAAATTACCGTCATTACAGCATATTATGCACAATTACCAGCAAAAAATGCAGGGAGGCAAAAATTACGTGTATCATTTGGGCCAAGGAGGCTCTGTCACATCCAATAGAGGGAGTGGAAGTGAGAGCGCGGCCGAATCGCACAGTGCATTAAGGCAAAGTCAATCCCCCCAAAAAACCAGAACCGAGTCTCCTACAGCGGCAGACAAAGTCGGGGCTCAGAGATCAGAAGGCATTACCGCTGATGTAGAGCTTAGAGGAAGCCAAACAAAACTCTGGCCTTTTCTGATACAGGCTAACTGCGGAGAACCTTGTCAATTAAAAAATCAAATTGCCAGACTACTACACTTTAAAAAATATATATATTTATAAATTCTGCTGGTCTCTTCTGTTGCGTGCATCACAGTTTTTGAACAATGAATGTGGTTGATAACACTGGTAACTTCTATTGCCTGGTTTCTTTGGTCAGAACTTGGGGCCGATTTTAAGGTTAGAACCAGTAGACCTTGGAGCACTGCAAAGGGCAAGAGTGAGTCCTGCTGGTTCATTTATGAAAATGACTTTACGAGGCTATACAGCTGGCACCCTTACTCAGAAACCCATAGCAGAGCCCCCAGGCCTGCAGAAGCACAAGGCGTGCTCATCTTCTCTGTTACTCATCACTTAATTGATCAATGAAGGTGACTGATCATGCAGTCAGCTCACCTCTCCTGGTTTCTTGGGACACCGGCATACGCTGTGATAAGAAATCCCCTCACTGAGACCTAAGATCCTCTCCGGGCCAATCATATTTCCTGATCTTGAAATGTCGACATGCTCGTAAAACAGAATCGGAGAGGGTTGACTTAGCAGTTCAAAGGAACGTGCCCTGACTTGTCAGTTACTTTACCAAAAGAACAGATCACATCTGTAACAACAGCATCAGTAATAAAATCACGTGTCCCGGCATGTGGAAAACTGGTCAAGAGGGTACATGACTTGGGCTGTTATGACCCTGAAAACGGACTTTTACAGAAGAGATGCTCATCCTTCCAAAGGTAATTCAGCTGCTGGGAAATGGACCATGGTGGAGCTCCATTTTCTGCCCACCACCGTTTTATATACGATGCTGTACGCAGCGGAGGGACGTCAGGATGAGTAAAGGAGTACGGCGGGGCTCTGAACACCTGTGTAGGGGATAAGGCCGTGTCGCGGTAATGAATCACCTGAGCCATGTCTGCAGAGTGCACTCCGCCTCACTGCCTCGCGGAAACATCACGCACTCAAGACCGCGGATCACCAGCCGCTGAGACGCTTTTAGAGTGCTTTTTTTTTTTTTTAATAAATGCTGTGCGGTACAAGATGCTGGGGCAGAGAGCGTCTGCCTACGGCCACTGTAGCCTCCCGGACTCAGCATGTCAGCTTCAGAGCCCGGACTACAGACGAGACGGATCCGCTCAACCGACTCCTAACGCGTCGTTATGGAAACAGTAATTTCATTTGCTAACTGTCGTCCTGATGCAAACTGAATAGTCTTTAATTAGTAACATTCTCATTCTTCTTTTTTTAATGAGAAGTCACATTGCACTTTTCATCAGAACTGAGCTCTACACCTCACAAAAACCTGAGTGCCATGGCCTCTCTTCTCAGGAGAATGAGATAAATCAGGACAGGGCACACCCAACACTGGAAAGCCAGAATCTAAACTTTAACCAGCACGTGAAGAGTTAAAGTATTTCAGATATGTGTTCAGCAGAGATCTGAATGATGTTGATATGAAGAAAACAAGGTTTCACTCACAAATGACACCTGGTGTGTTAAAATTTACCCAAAGTCATACCCCACAAAAAAAAAAACAATCACTGCTTTTGCTTGCGGTCTTCATTTCACGTGTCTAAACCAAGAACATCAAACTTAAGTCATGGAGGTCTGCAGCATCTGCTGATTTTGGTGGTTTCCGTTCAATCAGTGGCCAATTAAAGTGTTTAGTCAAGCAGTAATTTAAAGTAATCACTCATATGTAGAAACACGCCAATCACCAAGCAGACACTGCGGCTCTCTGCATCTACTGTCTACCACCTCTGGTCAAAACTGAGCCGGAATTAAATCCTACGTTTTCGGGAGAGGAGGATAAAATAAGCTGTATAAAAGCGAGCCGTAGGGAAAGTGCTTAACCAGCACAAACGCACAAAGCACACATCATTAGCCAATGAGCC
Organism: Albula goreensis; assembly: GCA_022829145.1. Classification (NCBI taxonomy): domain Eukaryota; kingdom Metazoa; phylum Chordata; class Actinopteri; order Albuliformes; family Albulidae; genus Albula; species Albula goreensis. The sequence goes on from CM040742.1 coordinate 47,761,514, forward strand.
GCCATTAACCTCCGTCACCGGCAGCCCCACAGCGAGCTGTCAATCACAGGCTTGTTTGAGACGATAGGTTTTGTGAATCACAGGAAAACACAGCTGATTGGTCCAAAGCAGCCAGCCACTGATACAATCATGTAACTCCGCCCATTTACGATTTCATGAAGCCTCGTTTTACCATCAACACATCCCACTGTCTGCCGAAGCAGCTCAGCCTAAAGCTTCACTTCATCTGCATTTCTCACCACTCTGCGTGCTATTCAAACCACTGTGCACGCCTACGTCTATTCATGTCATTTCACGTATCATGTGTGCAAAAAAAACCTGAACCAACAAAAAGACAGCTTTTCAGTAAAGTATGATTACCTGTTTCAGTGCTACAATACACTATGTCTGACAGTATGTAGTTAACTGCTGTTTTGAACATTGTAACTTTATTACAGTCAGAGGATCCAGACAAACGATTCACTGTACGCACCTGATGCAAGTGGGGGAAAGGGGGTAAAAATTGAGATAGTGTTTCTGTGATTCCAGCGACCGTAAAATATTATGGTCTATAGCAGGCACAGATCTGCTGACTGCTAATTGGAAGATCTGAGGCAGACAATGGAGAGTTTTTCAATATTCAACACCTGTTTATGACCTTATTGATTGGCGTGTTGGTTCTTGGCTGTTGAAATGCATGAAAGCTGAGAGTCTCGGCCTGTATCTCGGCACCAGGGCGATTTAAGCACACTTCTTCCTCTGAGTGCTGGATAGGGAAAAAATACTTGATATTCCAGTTATTTGAGCCAGTCCTTTTAAAGACTAATGTTTGCACAAGATAATTAAGTTGGTGAGACGGTTTGTTCTTTGACCCTTCCCAATGCCTGTGAAAAGGTTACAGAGCTGTGCAGACCTGCAGTAAATCGAATGAGTGTTTACCTTCACAGCAAGGCCTCTACAAATCCCCACACGGCTGACATAAATACACCTCTCTGAACCTGCTGCCACCCAGCAGGCATCGTGGCTTATGTGTAAATAACACTGCTATAAGCATGACATAACACTGTCATTAGCCTGACATAACACAGTCATAAGCATGACATAAAACAGTCATAAGCATGACATAACAGTGTAATCAGCCTGACATAAAACAGTCATAAGCATGACATAACAGTGTAATGATCAGTCAACTCGAACTACAGTGTGGAAAGCAGTGAGATAGTTGTCATGAATCTGAGTCAGGTAACAGAGTCATAGTTACGGAGTCGGGTAACAGAGTCATAGTTACGGAGACAGGTAACGGAGTCATAGTTACGGAGAGTCAGGTAATGGTGTCTTAGTTACGGAGTCGGGTAACAGAGTCATAGTTACGGAGTCAGGTAACTATGGCTCTCCACCCCCAGTCCTAATAAACGGTGGTGGTGCTGGTGAATAAACTAATTTGTTGGGTTAGGTAGAAGAGAGAAAAACAATCTGGGAAATATGACAGTTATAAAAAGTTGTAAAAGTTCTGTCACCTATCTGAAAGTTGTCACGCCACACATTCCAACATAAATTTGGCTTCTGTTACAAGCTGTGGACTGTCAAGCTGACAGAGTTATGGAGGCGCTGAATCGAAAGCGAGAGTGTGGAGGTGAGAGCCTCGCGCAGGGAGTCCCCCCTGCATCAGATCTGGCCTGGAATACGGCCCTTTCCTGCGCAGACGCAGATTCAAAGTGACAGCCCCTTTCCCATGTCAAATTCAAGAGGTGATCGATTTCAACAGGGGGAGTTTAAAAAAAAAACAGAAAACCACAGAATTCAGAATGTAAGACAAATACTCAAGGGGGTGGGAAATTCCACCGATAGAATCCACTTACATATTCATGCCCGTTGGCTGCACACTCTGTGCAATCTGTCTACAGAAAGAGCCGGAAAGCCCGCTCCAAGACCTCAGCCCATGTGGTGTTAGAAAGTTGTTTTCAAACACAGCTTCTTCTTCATGTCAGGGATTTGCAAAGTACACTGACAATATTTTAGAAAAAAATCATGCAACGTATGAGCACACACACACACACACACACACACACACACACACACACACACACACACACACACACACACACACACACACACACACAGCCAAACAAGCATACACAAACACATATAAACACATATACAACTGTGCAACAAACACAAAACATAACAACTACATCGCCACACACACACACACAGCCAAACAAGCATATACAAACACACATAAACACATATACAACTGTGCAACAAACACAAAACCGAAAAACTACATCACCACACACACACAGACGCACACAAAGGAGAACAGTTATTTGAACTCTGCTTCTTTTGCATAGTTCACTGGTTTCTGTGGAATTATTTCTGACAGTGCTTTCAATACTCCAAAGCAAAACGGCTCATAGACTCACAGTGCTGGCCTTGTTCCCCCTCTCTGTCAGAGTAAATATACTTTCTCATTGTTCCAAAAACCTAGTGAGGCAGACATCTTTAACATTTTGCTTCTACATAAAACAAATGCCTTCAGAAAATGCTGCAGAACAAGTGAGATGGTGACTTTCTCCTGGCTTTTCAATGGGCCGTGAGTGACTGAGTGTGTTTGTGTTTATCAGAGAGATAGAGAGAGACACAGACAGAAAGAAGGAGATAGTGGAGAGATAGAGAGAGACAACATATATAACATAAAGTGAGAGACTGTGAGTGTGTGTGTGTGTATATGAGTGAGCGTGTGTGTGTGCGTGCATGCCTGTCTGCGTGAGTGAGTATATGAGTGAGCGTGTGTGTGTGTGTGTGTGTGTGTGAGTGTGTATATGAGTCTCAAAATAGGCAACAATATAATGTAGATACAACATTAAGCAGCTGACGTTACACAGAGAACGTCACCCAGCTGACGTTACACAGAGAACGTCACCCAGCTGACGTTACACAGAGAACGTCACCCAGCTGACGTTACACAGAGAACGTCACCCAGCTGACGTTACACAGAGAACGTCAAACAGCTGACGTTACACAGAGAACGTCACCCAGCTGACGCGTTACACCAGCTGAGAGAAACGTCACCCAGCTGGCGTTACACAGAGAACGTCACCCAGCTGACGTTACACAGAGAACGTCACCCAGCTGACGTTACACAGAGAACGTCACCCAGCTGACGTAAAGTAGTTGACGTCACACAGCTGATGTTACGGATACTAAAAAGCTAACATCAGGCTACATCTCGTGCTTGAGATGAAAAATCAACTGACAGCCCAACATGACCACAAGCTCAGAGACCATATCTGGCCCAGCATTTAAAGATTTTTATTATTTTTAATATTTCAAACAACCCACTGCTTCCCCCCCCCCCCATGCTAATGTGCTCATCCTCACTTAACGGGAACAAGCAGACACAGGCCAGTTTGTCCCAAGCCACTGGAAGTAACGGCTGTGGATTTAAAACTACTTTGGGCATGGAGAGGAATGGACTTTACCCAGAAACGCAGAGAGAGGCCAAGACAGCTAAAGCCAAGAGTGATTATACCCAGAGACACACTTCCCCGTTATTAGGGCCGAAAGCCATTAAAACGCTAAATCAAACCACGCTGCCGCAAATAACTAGACCCTTTTATGGTTTTACATGAGACTTTTTACATGATTTTTTTTTATTATTATTAAATAAAGCTCTGAGATTCATATTCAGAGGAAAGAGCATTTTTTCCCTCATTGCAGTTAGATTTTAGTACACATGCAGCATGTGCTGTTTTCATTGCCCCTGGTAAAGAAATGTGTTTCCCAGGTAAAATGAGTCAGTGAACAACTGGGCCAAGCTTTTCATAATGTAACCCGTCCATTTAAAAAAAAAACGGTCTTCACACTTCCATTGTGCAGTTCCTCCAGTGTGATTGCATTAGCAGATGCACAAAGCATGTACTTTCAGGGTGCTATTTTTGAGAAGAATGCAGCCGTGAACAGCATAAATACGTAGTGCCAGCAAGGGGAATCAACTGTCCCAAGACCATGTTCAACAACACCAGCAGAAGAGTAGTGTCGGATCAGATCTTGCGATGTCGAGGCACCGTTGCCTTATCATATAGGAACAGCACGTATTTGAACAGTGACTGCCACACCGGGTGAGCTGCATGGCAGCGCAGGCACAGGTGAGATTGTCACAGTTTAAACACAGGTGAGATTGCCTCAGGTTAGCTATGCGTGAGAGTTTACCTGTCCTCACAAAAACAGTCAGGAAAGTTCAGCTATCACCAAGGTTACATTAATTTTCAAAAATTAATCTTGCATTTATTAGTATGTCAAATTTTGATTGACTCCAAGAAAGTATAATATAAACAGGAAACCTTAAAAAATTATATTGCAATATAACATAAACAATAACAGCCTATACACACACACACACACACACACACACACATATATATATAGCTGATAGTTTACCCGATACATCACTCCTCACATTAAGCTTGAAAACACTAAGTGCTCCTCCACACTCCTTCCCTCCAGTTTGTCCTTAACATTGACTAATGAATGTTTCCCTTTTAAATTATTTACAAAACAATTTTCTCCTTAATTTCTGTGAACGACCTGAAGTAACCTTCGCCTAAGTGGAAAAAGAACAGGCAAACCGCCAGGCGGAGCGGCCAAACAGCCCTCTTGGGCCTAACGCTACACATACGTGTTAGATTTTACACCTTAAAGGGTTCATGGTACCTACTGTAATTGTATTCACAATGCAGAGCCGAAAACCGCTTGTCACATGAAGAATTAGCAGTCCCATGTACCAGCTGAAATCACTCCTTTGAATGGCCGGTTTTGCTCGGTGAAAACGATTCTGTTTGAGAGCGTTAATGGCGGCTCCATTAGTGGCGGTAAAACGGTTCACATTCAACATTCCCCACTATGTGAGCGCTTAACCTCCATCACTGACCCATTTGGGTCCAGATTAAAAATGTATGATGCAAGAGCCTTTCATTTGTTACGGCATTGACACTTTAAAAAGTCATTTTTAGACTGTTAAATGGAAATCGTTCTTTGCACCTGGAGAACCCTTAACAGGGTCTAAGATCCCATTAAACAATTTTTTTCTGTATTTATTTGCTGAAGCGTGCCACCCCCATTAATATGTCTGAGCGCTGAGGTTAGCACTTGACCCGGGTTTGCCTACTCTGTCACGGTAACTGCAACAAATGGCTTCGGACTCTGAATATTTCAGAGAAAAACCACACATGTACACGGAGTGTGTGTGTGTGTGTGTGTGTATGGGGGGGTTTCTCTTGCTCCAATGGAAGCAGTTGCTAAAGCTACCCCGTGTGTGTGTGTGTGTGTGTGTATATGGGGGGTTTCTCCTGCTCCAGTGGAAGCAGTGGCTAAAGCTACCCCGTGTGTGTGTGTGTGTGTGTGTGTGTGTGTGTGTGTGTGTGTGTGTGTGTGTGTGTGTGTGTGTGTGTGTTCTCCTGCTCCAGTGGAAGCAGTGGCTAAAGCTACCCCGTGTGTGTGTGTGTGTGTGTGTGTGTGTGTATGGGGGTCGTTCTCCTGCTCCAGTGGAAGCAGTGGCTAAAGCTACCCCACTCTTGCCTTTGGAGACCTATCCCAGGCTTCTCTGTCGGCATGAATTTTTTAAGCAGGTCCCAAGGGAGCGATTTCTACACAAACACCTTGGGCTTTCTTTTGCTGTGTGATCTGGAGGCACTCAGCGGCAGAGAGGTTTGTTATTTCTCTGGCTTTCGCACTTGGTGCCTAGTCATGCGTCTATGTTGTTGTTGTGTTTTTTTTTTTTCCATTTTCTTTGCCCACTCCGGGCAAAAGAGAGAACAGACTCGACACTGCCTCCACAGCCCTGACATCACCCTGTCCAGAGGTCATTCAGACGCTTCCAACTGCCACTTAACCAATCCTGTCAACCCAAAGACGGTGAGACTGTTTTCATTCATTCTTTATTCCATTTATTCCATATACATTGTGATTTAATATTGAATCTATCAATGTTGTTGAAACACTAACATGAATTAACATCTTAGCATATCTTACCACAGCTTCCTGAGGCATGAAGCTATAATCTGGACCCACAATGCATTGCTGCAGGAACGGCGTGGTTCAGGAGAGGTAAAACAAGACTCGCGCAACAACGTGACTACAGCATTGGTATTCACCACACCCATCTGCTATAGTTTGTGTATGCTGGAAAACTGGGTTGTGTTATGCGGGGCGTTGAAGGTGAAGTAAAAACACAGATTCATCGACGCGCCTCCAGGAATGACGCAAAAATGAGCTGAAGGGAGAAATCATTTGGATGCCAACTTAAAGACTGAATCTTCTTAAAACAACAGCGATGCAGAGGAAAGCTGCCAGAAACTCCACCACACATGGAAAAAAACCTTTCACATTTTAATTTTTTTTCTCAAATATAACTCGAAAGGACACCCTGTACTGCATAGCAATGGCGAAGTCACGTCCTCCCTTCTGAGGCCAGTTTAAAGAGACCAGGCTCTTAATGATCACTGGAACTACCACAGAGACAGGTGCAGTTAAATGGGCTTGCCCCGTCTGAGGGGACAGCGATAAAGAGCACGGGGAACACTCACATTCAGCAAGGACACGGACTCCCATTTAAAGACTGTCCGCTCTGCCCTTAAACCTCAGCTCACACATTCAGGCGAATGTTAAAGCCAATCAAATCGCAGCTTTTGTTCGCCATGGCGACTGGCAGAATGTAAGAAAGTGACCCAGACCTGGACTTAATCGTTTGCTCTCAAGATCTGACTTGCACTTAAACTTGTGCGTTTCCTTCTGAATGCAGGCATGGCAACGGTACATTAATGGAGATTCGCTGAACACCGCTAACCTTTCAGCTACAATGAACATGCTTTCCCTTCAAAGATGCTACTAAAATACGAGAATTTGCCAATTTGAACAATGGAGAGATGGAGGGTAAGTGTGGGGCACAAAGTCAGTTCACACTTCAGCTCTTCTCTCCATCCCTGCTCTTAATCAGTGGGCCAGCTTTAGTGAATGTGCTTCAGGAACTCTTTACCTTGAGGATACAATAAGAGTGTGATGTTGAACAAACAGTGATATTTGAAATGATATTTCAGAGATATTAACATAAGAAACTGGTCACGATTTGGGGTCAAAGGGGATCTCCAGGAAACCAGACGAATTTACACGTTAGAAACTATTAACCCCTGTCCTCAAGGAACGCCCGTGGAATCAAAGTCTTTCAGTGGGGAAGATCTGACGGCTTCTACCGTGCTTCACTTTAAAGAATCAAGGTTCATTGATTTGTGGATCACATACAGGGCAAGGTTCAAACAGACACACTTTTAGGGCTCCTCTTTTTTTGGCATACGCAAGTCAATCAAAACAGACTTTTACGTTACAACATACACTACAAAACCATCTTCTTTTCCAACGTTATATTTTATTGGAGTCAAAAAAACATCCTTTGTAACATGTCCTTTCGTTTTAAGACAGAAAAACATTAGGCCCTTATAAAATTGACATTATTCTGATTACATTGCACATGCCTGTATGAAAACCAGTTCATTTGACTGAATACAGCCCCAGTGTGGTTTTTCTACAGGTTGACCTTGGTGGGATGGAAGGTCAAATGTGTCATGCTGGAGATGGTGTAGGATAAAACCGAGCGAGCTCGCTGTATCAGAGGGGGAAATGGTTGCATTCACTGCAATGTCCTACCATCTTTTACCCACTCAAACAATCTCATTTTGTCATTCAGTGGAGCGCCGAGCAGCAGCTCGCATCCCTGTGTTATTAAATCAGAGGAAAAACACTCTACTGGGATCTGAATAATGATCCACAGCAAAACAGCGCTCCGAGAAGCCCCTGCTTTCTGCGCTTTATCAGCACATCCAAAATAACCGCACATTTGCCCAACACAATTTCGAGGTGGTTTCTATTTATTCGTTGTCTAGACAACTTACAAATGATAATCATAATTTATGAGTCCCATGTTTTACTGTTTTTTGTTTTCTTATTATCAAAAATGAAATGCCCCAGTCCAGAAATGAAAAGATACATATATAGACATATATCAGATTATGAAATAGATTGTATTTATCAGAATATGTGGGTATTCATCACCAAAATTTCAGAATACAAAAGAGTTAACTATCTCATGGCTCACCATTAGAGTGGTAATTATTTATTTAGCTCAGAGACTCATATTGATAGAGTACCTGTCTCTCCACTGCACTGATATTTTATGTTGTGCTGCTTCTGAATTGCATATAATTAGTTCCTTCAATGAAAGTCTGCATTTGTCAGGTTTATGGTATTATCCAAACTAAATAAAAACCATAAAATACCTGATATGTCAGCAACTGCATACTAACAAAGTTTACAGCAATATAAACCTGTCCCTTCAGGACTGTAATAAAGAAGATATTACACCATTATAAACATGGTTATAAGCTTCAATTACATTCTGTTTTGCTAATAAAATGACAGACAGTAGAGTGGCTGCATCAGCGCTCTTTGCTGAATATGCTGGTGTAGGTTTACAGAAGCCACATTGATTCTCGCAGATGCACGCGACGACAATAAGCACAAGACCTTTTAATCTATTGATTTGAATATTGACACGCGTGAGACGTTTCAATTTGTACACTGTTGTCTTTTTACACTTAATGCAAATACAATTGGTATAAATTGGGTCTCTCGGCCCTCTCGATGGTGAGATTTTTATTGTCTCATTAAAGATAACACTCTGCAGTATCAATACTTGTGGCACCCTGGAAAACAGAGCAAAACTAATTATAAGAAATCTTTAGCTGAGGACAGAGACAGGGGAGATTTTGGCTCTTATATGTCATTATTGCATTATTTATGATGTAAGCGCCACACAAAGCTGGCCTCCCCTCTTGTGAATGAACCAAAGCAGTTGAGCTTACGTGCCTTTCTTTAGTACAGCACTGCCCAGCGTTTCCATTCACAACTACCAATATCTCAAAAAAACAATAAATAGATTCACACTGAAACACTTTAGGTCTGGAGGAAAATTGTCAATGATCATCACGATATGATATTATCATGATACAACAGTATTGTGATTCTCTTATTCTCTAATATTGTCTATATTTGACATCACAAGATATTGCTTTTGCATACCATGTAAAAAAAGTGTTTCATTCTTATCTGAGCTTAGCTGTTACAATAAGAATGAAACTTAGCAAAATCATTCATCTACTAAACCAAAAATTATGTTTAAAAAAAATTATGTTAAAATCCATTTTTAAAAAATGTGAATTGAATTTCCATGGACATTATTTTTAAAACTGTGGGGGAATAAAATAAAAAATTTTCAACGTTCAACAGATTCACAAAAACACAATGAAAATCTGACAACAACATAAAGTATCACAATATATTGTGAAAAGTAATATTGTGATACCATATTGATTTCCCCCACCCTTCCTCTAGGGTTTACGAGGGTAAAGGTCCAGACGGTAAACTCTGAACAGATTGGCTGCTGATTCTGCTGGTCCATGAGAATGTGCTTTAATGGTTTAAAGGAGAAGAATCAGAAGCCACTGCAGAAAAACTAAGTGAAACTGTGATAGGGAACGTCCCAAAGACCCAGTCGCGCCCGTGGAATGCGGCCATTTTAAAAACATTTATAACGGAGAGGGAGCAAAAGGTTTATGAGATTACAGTGTTCTGCCGCAGTGCCTCTGTCTTCAGGATCTTCAGAGCCATTTCTTTAACTTAGCTTTTTTTAAAAATTGGCTTCATATTTAAACCATTTCCCCCTTAAACCATTTTTGATTATTATTTCCCATGAGAAATGTACATATCCTTTGAGGCTATCCTGTTGCACTTCCCTTTTCTAACAGTTTACGTTGAAGTTTTGTGTAAGTACATAAGTCCACTGTAGCACAGCATTTACACAAGCCTACAGCAGTTACATGGTGTTTACTGCAGTATTCATTTTCACTTGTGCTTGTTTCAACACTGTGATAAGCACATACTTCAAGGGTAAAAAAAATAAACTTGTTTCAGCCATATCTTCATCTCTCAATTTTTATGTATTTTTGTAGCAGTCAATCACAGCTCAGCTAACGTGCAACACACCTTTCAGTGAGCAAGTGTGAAAATAAACTTCTTTGAAGCTGGTATCGTTTACAGAACTGATTTTGCTTTGTGAAGCACAGTGTCTCAGTGAACCGGTGCCCTTGACTAGTGAAAACTGGGCTGTTTATGACGGAAAAGGATTATGCAAACAAACACCTGAAACGGGAAGATCAGGTTAGCAGAGTAATTCTAGGATTACACTAATGAATGCAAGCAGGATGCTAGCGGGACATTATGACAAGTGAAAAGCATGAAAAACAATTATCACGCCGGAGCATTTCTTTGTAACCGACTCAATAAAAGGAAACTGGCGCTGCCATGAAATGTTGTGAAAGCGCTTGACACGGCACTCGTATTTAAGGCCTAACTTCTGCTCAACAACTTTGCCTGTTAAATTGATACGCTAGTTTTCCCTGACAGCGGTGCTCGTGCTCGTTAAAAACGCAGCAGCGCTGACAGAAGGGGGTGTAAACAGCAGCTGCAGGCACATACGCACACAGAAAAGGGAAAAGGCCGCAGCAATTTGGGTGATTCTAATTGGAACTGTTACTCAGACTGCACAAAACACATCGGAGCAATTTCTTTTTACTCACCCTTAAAAGTTTTTGACACCGATAACCTATGACCTATGTCTTGCAACCTCTTTAATTCCATTGGGAGTTGTTTTTTGTTTTGGGTTGAAACTGGAAAGAAAGTGTAAGTTGTGTCACTGGCAGACAGGCAAAAAAAACCCAAAAGGAACAGCAGGCCTCCAAAGACCACACATGCTGCGTTCCTCTTTCCACCCAAACCTGCATTTGCATGCGGGTCTATGAATGGACAAAGGGAAATGAAAGGCGACCTTGTAAGATTAGAGATGTGATTGTTTTAGCGACGGTGGACTCTTCTTCCCCCTGATCTCTCCAGGGTGCTTTTAAAGCGTAGTTTTTATTCACACTGCTAATGACCTCTTTCTTCACTAAAAACTCAAACACGTTTAATGCAATTTTAAGCTCATTATTTTTTGAAAGACTCAAGAAATACTTTTCACACACAGAAAAAAAAATAATAAACCACAAAAGAATCTGTTAGACTGTAAAAGCACAAGACAGCTTTGCTCTTCTGCAGTGATAAGTTAACATGGATACAGGTTATTCTGAGTTTGCTCAGCTGTAAAGTGAGCACAGAAACTTTAACGACTACAAAAGAAATTAAACAAAACAGGGTTGAACACAACTTCACTCATTAAATAAAGACTACATTAATACAGAAGCTATGGCCTCGTATGCCAGATATGACTTCACAGAAATAGATGCAGTTTAAAATGCATGAAAGTCTCACATATGTAATGCCTGATATGTATTTGTGTCTGAAAGAAATCAACAAATCACGGAATATTAGCCTCAATATTATTCCTTTACTGCTGGGAAATTCTCCATCACACCCAAAGGTACTGCAACGCAGGAAGAGAATAAACATCAATGCAGGAAGAGAATAAACGCAGGGAAATAAACATCAATCATGCACATGATGCGGATGCCTGAGCGTCCCTTCGCTGGTCCTGGTGGGCGGGAACCCAGCACTACATACACCCAAGGAAAGGTTTCAGAAAACAGCTCGTAAAATGCGTGCAGATCACTCTACGGTGCTGCATACACTACAGGGCTCATCCCATCTACACTCCCAAAACTCATTTTCCAATGCTGCGTATGTAAAATCTCATATTTATGTGTACAGTGGAGTCCTGGAATTCATGTGCCAATGATGTAAATTAAGCCTTTTAACGATTTCACAGAGAAAAAGCATGACCATGTCTCCAGTATTCAAACAAGCCCCATTCTGAAAAGAATACGAGGCCGTTGAAAAGCTCTGTGAAGCGCTTGGTTTAAATAAATAACGGAATTTAAACCCAGAAGTTCAAATCAATCAGGTGGCAATGAAAGACCTTCCAATGTTACTATGGGCACAGACTCCATCAACTGTGGCCTCAAACTTTAACGCCAAATGAAGTTTTCTTCACAAGCACTCATGTTCAGTAAGTGAGGTCAGTAATCTCAAACATTAACTCACCTAACTACTGCCGCCAACTGTCTCGTTTATATGCAGATGGATACACATGTTCATAAATACCCAAACTAAAGATACGATTTTTGACATGAAGATAAAACATGTCACAATAATTATGGCAAACATGTAGAAAATAATAATATAGCATGAGCTATAAATAGCTTCAACGGGAGCTTTATAATGACATGTTGTGCCTTTTTCTGCGACGCACGCCAGTATAAACAATCCACACTAGATACTGGAACTGTTGCTCAATAACATCAAAATCCAAACAATAAAAAAAAATCAGCATACGTTTATAAAAACAATAATCTGATCACAATAAGGAAATGGTCACACTGCGCTGCGTCATATTCACTGAATTTCTTTCCCTTCTCCTTTGAGATTACGAGGCTTGGGGTGTTCCTTCGACAGCTGAATTGAAAAATCAAACTGAAATGGGACATGACACCAAACACCTCCCTTTCTTTTGCCGCGTCGTGGTTTGACATGTCAGAGCGCACGTGTCACACGGACCGGCCGTTTGTCACTTAGCCCACGGGCCTAGTAAATATTCATAGAAAAAGGGCTAAAGGGTAGCGCCCAAGAGGCTATCGCTAAAGTCCACTCTGCTGCCCTGTGAGCGCTTAAGGACACGGGGCAGCACACATCGTCCTTTCAGCTGCTCTCTCTCCTCTGATTGGCTGGAGCAGTCCGTGACCCAGTTAATGAGAGAACACATGCTCTGTGTGTGCCCCGCCCCGTGTTATGTTCAAATTCAAATTTTTATCATCTTATGGCAAATGTATTATTTTGTTTTTTTTTGCATTCACCTTGCACTGAGTACCGTGCATGTCTCAGACACAGGGTAGATTCAGTTAAACACACCCAGGGCCAGATTCACCAAAGTCTCTAGCACATGTTAGAATTTTTGCACATGCAGTTTCAGTGCCAGTGACAGTCACTTGCGACTTTAGAAGAAAAAAAAAATTACCTCAACCGATCACATTCTCTCTTCATTTTTTTGCACCAGCAAAACAGTTTTTCCACATATGAAATGATAAAGTAAATGAGGCATGTGCAACCATTTCAGTGGAAATAAACTTTAGTTTTCAGCATCATTTTCTTTGACAATGTTGTATTTTATGAGCTAATATATCCTTTGGGATTTGTTTCATTTTAAAATACAGTACAATAACATACCAGCATGCCTCTAAGTCCGCTGGACTGAACTGTATACGCCATGAAAGAGGCAGGGTGATTGATTTGGCTGAATACAGCCCAAAGCGTTTAACTTAAATCGATTGGCTGTCAGATAGAAAATATTTATTTATTTTTCTTTAAATACATGATCTGGCAACCCACTTAAAACCCCTCCCACCCCACACTGTCTAAGTGTTACTGGGGTGTTAAAATTCCCCAATGCACCCCCACAAATACATCTTTGATAACGATTTGTCAGAAGCATTTTAACCCTAAGAGTAACACTGCCATCTGTATCATTAAATATTATTTTCCAAACTTTCCATGTCTTTTGTTGATAGAGTTTGATGTTTGTTTTAGAAAAGCATTCTGCAGCGTTGCAGTGTTATATTCAGGGGTAGGCCAAGCTCATCCCAGGGTTACCGCACATATTCAGGGGTAGGCCAAGCTCATCCCAGGGTTAGCGCACATATTCAGGGGTAGGCCAAGCTCATCCCAGGGTTAGCGCACATATTCAGGGGTAGGCCAAGCTCATCCCAGGGTTAGCGCACATATTCAGGGGTAGGCCAAGCTCATCCCAGGGTTAGCGCACATATTCAGGGGTAGGCCAAGCTCATCCCAGGGTTGGAGCACATATTCAGGGGTAGGCCAAGCTCGTCCCAGGGTTAGCGCACATATTCAGGGGTAGGCCAAGCTCGTCCCAGGGTTACCGCACATATTCAGGGGTAGGCCAAGCTCGTCCCAGGGTTACCGCACATATTCAGGGGTAGGCCAAGCTCGTCCCAGGGTTACCGCACATATTCAGGGGTAGGCCAAGCTCATCCCAGGGTTAGCGCACATATTCAGGGTAGGCCAAGCTCATCCCAGGGTTAGCGCACATATTCAGGGGTAGGCCAAGCTCATCCCAGGGTTAGCGCACATATTCAGGGGTAGGCCAAGCTCATCCCAGGGTTAGGGCACATATTCAGGGGTAGGCCAAGCTCGTCCCAGGGTTAGCGCATATATTCAGGGGTAGGCCAAGCTCATCCCAGGGTTAGGCACATATTCAGGGGTAGGCCAGCTCGGTTAGCGCATATTCAGGGGGTAGGCCAAGCTCGTCCCAGGGTTAGAGCACATATTCAGGGGTAGGCCAAGCTCATCCCAGGGTTAGCGCACATATTCAGGAGTAGGCCAAGCTCATCCCAGGGTTAGAGCACATATTCAGGGGTAGGCCAAGCTCATCCCAGGGTTAGCGCACATATTCAGGGGTAGGCCAAGCTCATCCCAGGGTTAGGGCACATATTCAGGGGTAGGCCAAGCTCGTCCCAGGGTTAGCGCATATATTCAGGGGTAGGTCAAACTCATCCCAGGGTTAGCGCACATATTCAGGGGTGCACCAAGCTCGTCCCAGTTCTCCTGCACAACCTCACACAGATCCCGCAGCCGAGTCTCAAGCAACATCAAACGATGTCGCGCAGTCCTGCTGCCCGATGGAATTTACATGTACACGCCAGCCTTGGCCGGCTCCGCGCCCGCGTGTAAAGCGACTGTCAAACTTCCAGAAGCACCTGAATTCGACCTGACGTTCTCCCACGTTTCCTGGCCGGCCGCCAGCGACAGACATTTAGCGTTGACACCACTCGCCTGGCCATATGCTATCCACTTGTTGACGGTTCATTAAACTTTCATATTTTTTACCTGGCATCCTGAATAATGCAGACAATGGAGATCTATTCAGAACCATTCCAATAAATCAACACGTTTTAGCCGCTTGGCAACGGGGGTCTCTTGATGACTCAGGCCACCATACAAAAAAAATATAAAAAAATAATGTTTTACGCTTCTATCAAAGCCCAGCGTCCACCACGCTGGCCCACGATGGAGCAACTGCGGTCCATGTGGAGCCTGCCAGTGTCCTGGGCCTAGTTAAAATGCCTTCTTCATATCTGAATGCGTCTCCCACATCAAAAGGAATAATGGCCGAGCCCCAACTGAATAGGCTTGCACAAAGAGGGCCTTTGAGGAAGTTTTAATGAAAGGAGGGCAACCAGAGTATTGCAAACAAACAAACAAGCCAAAGAGTCCCACACTGCCCCTGTATAAATTAACCCCTCGAGGGCCGCAGGGTGCCCGCGAGCCTGGGTCCTCTTAAAGAGGCGTCTGATAAAATGCCTGTTGCAGCTTTACTGGATAAGGATTCAGAAACTCCGCACTTAACTAGGGCTGCAAACTGCAGAAAAACAAATGCATGAAACATCGTGTTCTTTTGTTTATTATTTTATATTGAGCACAGTTAGCAGGAATGTAGTCAGAGAGAAAAATTCCGCAGAGACTGTCGTAAAAGTCCTCACCCTCTTTAATAGCTCATGATGCGACATGAACGCTGCTTTCTATTACTCTGTTTTAATGCACAAATTAAAAATGTATGAATTATTATGAACTCAAAGTTATTTATTTATTTGTCATGATTCCATCACTCCATTGGAGTCTTCTAAAGTAGGCTTGGTTTTTAGCAGGAAATTCAAAAACCGTCACGGCACCTACAGCGTTACGCTAGCCTGATATAACCATTACAGATCACTCAATATGTTTATGTCAGTTATAATACGATGACTGACTGGCTCAATTACTCACTAATGGGCATGTCCGCTCTGCGCAGACATGATCTGGGCATTCCCAGGTTGGGACTGGGCAATGGTCCAACGTCTCCCTCCATGTTTGACAGAGCACAGTAACTAACTAGCGTGCTGGATAACTTCAATTATAAACAAGCACATCAGCAAAACTCACGTCTCCTATTAAGACAGGTTAATCAATCAGAATTTCATCTTTCTTCATATTTTACTCTAGGAGCAAGGGTCACCATACATATATACATATATGTGTGTGTGTGTGTGTGTGTGTGTGTGTGTGTGTGTGTGTGTGTGTGTGTGTGTGTGTGTGTGTGTGTGTGTGTGTATGTGTGTGTGTGTGTGTGGGTGGCCTGGGGATATATATATATAGTGCTGTCATCATAAAAACATAACTTACATCATCCTAAAACTTGGCTGGACTGTTTCCCTAAGTCATACAGCAGACCCATGCAAATCTGACAGAGGTTCCCACACCTTCTCCAGCATCACACTCAAGGGCTTCTCAATGACTTTCCAAGCTCGATTTCCCAAGTCTCAAGGGCTCCACACGGCTTATTTAGTAAAACCATCCTGAAAAGCCCGGGGTTAATCACCCAGGATAAATTAAATTACGTTTGAGTGGTGGTACACAGGGATTCACGCAAGCAAGAAAATTCCCAAATTTAAGAGGGCGCAACAGTTTTTGCATGCAAACTGAAAAATGTATTCAATCTGTTCGACAATTACTATGGATAACATTTTTGCACAAAAACATTTATCTTCAGAATCAAGTACCTTCAAGGTCGCTTGCCATTTTTCTACAACTATGAAGGTCTTGCTTAGTTTTTCTCAAATTCAAAGACTTTTTCAAGGATTTTGAAGGCCCAGGGGAGCCATGCACTGCGTTTTGATGGGAACGGCGGCTGTCACAGGACATGGGCAGACACAACACGTAACAGTTATGGATTTGATTTATTGTTGTACAAAATTTTGACAACAAAGGGGCAAAGGTACAAAGCAATGAGGCGACAGGTGCAGTCCTCCGCTGGCATTCAGCATGCACTCACCCCAGCCTGATGTCAATCCCACAATGCACCATTCCCTGTTTGTAAAATACAGCCAGATGTACTCTGCAAATGTAACTCTATCTGTGTTCTTACCACATGCAAACACTGCAGTGGTCTCCCCACGATGTTTGTGCAAGGTGTCGCAGCATGACCTCGAAAGCAGGAAATGGAATACACAATAAATACAGCACCCACATTAGCTAGATCTGTTACATTGCAAACATTCAGCCTACGCCATAAAGCCGAACAACAGTCGCTGAAATGGTTTGTGGAAACCGACTGCTTTGAACCATTTGAGCAGGACATTTTTCATTTAAAGACTCGTGGTATTGAAGTCTGCTGAAAACCTAAATTTGTTAAGCTGTGGCAAAATTAGCAGTCTATATAAAAATGAACGGATTAACTTGCTCTGCTGAAATGGTTCAAGCAAATCGGTTTAACCCAACTATTTGAGTCAACTCAACTTGTAGGGTTACACAGTTTTCTGCTAGTGTGGCTGCAATAAAAAGCAGTTTTAGTTTAAGGTCCGGTTGTTCAGTCTCTTTTTTTCCATGTCTTTTCATGCAAACAGCCAAATCAACTGACATAGCCATTTTGACCCCCCCCATACCCACCCACCCCGCAACACCCAGCTCCCCAACACCATCCCCTGCAACGTATCTGTACCTGTGTGTATGAGCCCAGAGTTTGTATCTGTACCTGTGTGTATGAGCCCAGAGTTCATATCTGTACCTGTGTATGAGCCCAGAGTTTGTATCTGTACCTGTGTGTCTGAGCCCAGAGTTTGTATCTGTACCTGTGTGTATGAGCCCAGAGTTTGTATCTGTACCTGTGTGTCTGAGCCCAGAGTTCGTATCTGTACCTGTGTGTATGAGCCCAGAGTTCGTATCTGTACCTGTGTGTATGAGCCCAGAGTTTGTATCTGTACCTGTGTGTCTGAGCCCAGAGTTCGTATCTGTACCTGTGTGTATGAGCCCAGAGTTCGTATCTGTACCTGTGTGTATGAGCCCAGAGTTCATATCTGTACCTGTGTGTATGAGCCCAGAGTTTGTATCTGTACCTGTGTGTATGAGCCCAGAGTTTGTATCTGTACCTGTGTGTATGAGCCCAGAGTTTGTATCTGTACCTGTGTGTCTGAGCCCAGAGTTTGTATCTGTACCTGTGTGTCTGAGCCCAGAGTTTGTATCTGTACCTGTGTGTCTGAGCCCAGAGTTTGTATCTGTACCTGTGTGTATGAGCCCAGAGTTTGTATCTGTACCTGTGTGTATGAGCCCAGAGTTTGTATCTGTACCTGTGTGTATGAGCCCAGAGCTCAAACAAATCAATTCAGTGCCTTCTCCCCGCAAAAAAAAAAACCGAACCGGACGGCTGAATTATAGCGTCCAATAAGAGCCCGATATAATGGATGAGAGGAGTGACTATATATGACAGGAAACACACAGAGGAAGAACAGGTGGCTCTCCCGTCCTGCACCGGATATATTATGGGCTGGATCTTATGCAGATGCACAGAAAGCATATCTCACATTCAAAAAATGAAAGAGAGAACGAAGGAAAAGTGAATATGGTGTGAGCAACATGCTAAAATAAATAAACTGCAGATAGGCATATAACTTAAGTTAACCACATCTAAGCTAAATAGTTATTGGTATCAAGACACAAACCTCAATATATTATTGTTGGTAAAAGCACATTGGCTAAATAATTATTGGTAGGAACATGGAAGCTAAGTAATTGCTGCTAAGAACACATAATCTAGATAATTACTAGTAACAGTGCAGAGGATAAATAACTGTTAGCAACAACACACAGGCTAAATGATTGTTCCGTCAGTATCTACCAATGCTCACAATATTCAGCGTCACTTCATGTATCATGACCTGCTTGCATTGTGGCTGAACGCACCTTGCAATTTGATGATGTTTGGATTGATTGTTGTCTGCTCCTGATTTAGCAGCGATGAAAATTACCACATGAACACTAGATCTTCTGTTCATCTAGTTCGTTGCTTAATAACTGTATTCGTTTGCAGGCATGAAATGTCTGTGGCTATCTGTGCTTTAATTTCTTTATTAAAACCAACCAACCCAGAATCACTGCACAAACAGAAGCGTGTTCATATGACGACCCTTACGCGGCTGAACCAGCTCATGACGCACGGGGAAGTAACCCCCTTCCAGCCCCCAAATGACGTTAAGCTGGAAAAACAAAAATAAAAATAAAACATTCAAACTGGATCCTTCATAAATATGGATGAGGATCGGGGGCATTGTCACGTGTGGCTGCCTTTTGCCTTGTGATGTATCGTCTACTCGAAAAGAAATGTATTTATTCATTTGTTTTGCGCCTCCAAGGATAAAAGCTGCCCCGTCTCTTTGCTGGGATGAATTAGCATTGTAGCGGCATTCGCGGGCAGACACATTGTTGCAGCCCACACTGGCCGGTAGAGTCCTCTCCTTGACCTCTCTCTGTCACACTGATACGAACCCACCCACCTGCCTGTCCCTCAGCTCCCCTCTCCATTCATCGAGCATCTAAAGGCGTCGCTCCCATGAGGCCCTTGGAGAATCACGCCCACGTGAGGAAACCCTGAGTTAGCAGTTAGCAGTGTGTCGAAGCTGAAAGTGACAGATCTCACCTACAACATAGTGCTAAAGACCATAGCTGGCACGAGAAGGAGGCACCAAATGTAAACTTGATTTGATGAATGTGGCCCAACTTTGGCTTTCCAATAGCGTGTTGTCCACCATTGTACTGTTTTAAATATTTTGCTCCCTTTCAGGGACATTTCTTCTTAATGCCAGATATGCAGAATTACATGCAAATAAATTATGAAAAAAATTATATGGCTTAATTTTATTCACACAACTTATACAGCTCAGCAAATACTGAGAGACACAAGGATCAGAAATGGAAAAAATCAAGTGTTCTGTTTTCCGAAATTGAATTGTACTAATGGGGGTCTGTTTATTTTGCCAGGCAAGGAATTTTGGATTTGGCTGGCAACCAAAGTGCATTTAAAACCAAATGTGTTTCTTCAGCCACCTGTGCAGAGTGGCTGTTGGTCTGAATCCTGGGATTTTCTCATGTTTAACAGTGGCCTAAATTCAGCTGCTCAGCACTAATTGACTACTGTTGTCACATACAAAAGTGCCGTCAGACAGGCGGGCTTGACTGAATGTGAGGGTCATTCCAGTGATCGCTCTGAAGTGCACTTGCTGACATCTGCTACACCACCGATAAGCTCATAAATGACAGGTGAGGAATTTCTTTGTATTGCCGTATAAAAGTTTTATATAGCTGATATATCCTGCCTTTTAAAAAAATTCATCTCTTAAATTTGGTTCTCAAAGAAAAAGTTTGAGGAGGATTCACACTGAAGTTAAGCTGTTTCACATATAAACAATGACCTTATTAAGTTAACATGAATTCAATAATAAATAATAATTGTAATAAATAACAGCCCAAAATCAGATGTTATTCAGTATGTATCCCTTTATCATGTAGTATTCTACATACATATTTGCAGGTGCCCAATACTGCCTGATAATACTGAGAAATTTATGAAGGGCCCTATTTAACAGAGCCCAGGTATCCGGGGAAACAAAAGCCCAGCGCACGCACTACGCCTGGCAGGGCCTGCCTGGGTATGGGTGAAATGATTTTCATGAGGGCTGACTAATTTCGGTGCAGACAGGACAGACGCTGTGGTGAAATGGTACCCCTGTGCTGGTGTGTGTTCCACCAGAGCGTAGCCTCTTCCTTAGGGAGGGTATCCAGCAGGTTTTCTAGGCTGTCTGCAGCCGAGCGCTGAACAATGGCCTGAATCGGGAGAAGCGGCCCTCCCTTGGTTTTTACCACCCCTCCCAAAAGCATAGCCAGACGTGAAACTAAAAAAATTAAAATCAGGTCCTACTTCATCACAGAGAGGAGCCTCAGGCCTTTCAAAGCAAAGTGGCCTGAAATGTGAGAGATGAATACTGTATGCAAAATCCCACATATGCTCTGATACTACATCACTGACACTACATCTCTACTCTGATACTACATCACCTAATACTACATCTCTACTCTGATACTACATCACTGATACTACACCTCTACTCTGATACTACATCACTGATACTACATCTCTACTCTGATACTACATCACAGACACTACATCTCTACTCTGATACTACATCACTGATACTACATCTCTACTCTGATACTACATCACTGATACTACATCTCTACTCTGATACTACATCACAGACACTACATCTCTACTCTGATACTACATCACTGATACTACATCTCTACTCTGATACTACATCACTGATACTACATCTCTGCCATGATACTACATCACTACGGGAAGCTGCCTGCAGTAAAACCCCAGGGCTAACAAGGGCTAACACCCAATCAGAGTGAGATGGCAGGAACTGAAAAGACATTGACAGTCAATGCATAATTAAACAATAAGGGGAGATAAATCTGGACAAGACAGCAGCTAGTTCAATTCTACATTAAAAACTATCCCTGAGCCTCTCTCTCGTTCTCTTTCTCTGTCGCTTTCTCTTCCAGCAGTTAGTCAGCAAACAGCCTGTAAGCCGCACTGAAAGCTGAAAGGGCATTAGAACGTGGTGTAAATGTTCGCTCTGCGCCGCTTTCCTCCAGGCCTCTGCTAATGCAGAACGTAATCAGGAGTCGCAGGCCTGTTCTGGTCGTTTAATACTCCCGCTATAATCCAGGCACACAGGAGACTGCAGCTGTATTATTTCCTGAGTCACTGTCATAAGCTTTCAGTAATAACAGACATCTATTTCCTGAGTCACCGTTATAAGCTTTTAGTAATAACAAAATGAATCACAACTAAGGTATATGTTATGAAGGTCTTGATAATCACTTGATAAAATTCAATTCACATATTTTGGAGGGCCGCAGTGTCTGCAGGTTTAACTCCAGTCCTGGAGGGCCGCAGTGTCTGCAGGTTTAACTCCAGTCCTGGAGGGCCGCAGTGTCTGCAGGTTTAACTCCAGTCCTGTAGGGGACAGTGTCTGCAGGTTTCACTCCAGTCCTGTAGGGGGCAGTGTCTGCAGGTTTAACTCCAGTCCTGTAGGGGGCAGTGTCTGCAGGTTTCACTCCAGTCCTGTAGGGGAAGTGTCTGCAGGTTTCACTCCAGTCCTGTAGGGGGCAGTGTCTGCAGGTTTAACTCCAGTCCTGTAGTGTCTGCTGGTTTTAAGGTTTGCTTCAGCAGTTCAGTCTGAAACATTAGCCACAGAGCCCTCACATCTGGCTCCCAAGGCTTAAATTGGCTGCTGATTGAAAGGAAACCACAGAAACCACGGGAGTTGCGGACCGTTGACAAAGTTTATACATTTATAGTATAAACACATCGAGATCACGCCGCCCTAATGCACCCACAGCCATTTTGTTTTGCTGTTTGTTTTTCTTCAGAGTTTCGAGTCGAGTGAGCAATTCCCCCAGGCCTGGAGTGAAATATCCACACTTGGCAAAACTGAATCACTGCTTTTCATCACGGGGCAGAAGGGCCGACACGAAGATGCAAAGTGATTCTCCCAAAAGCTTTAAAAGCACTCTACCCCCCAGCCCCCACCCCCCCACCCCCCACGCCTGGGTCACATGGTCCGTCTGCTGTCATCATAACGTAACTGAGCGAACACTGCCTGAGCCGTCTCACAGAGCTGATAAATATCATAAACTTCATTTTACAATGGATACAAATAAATAAAAATCTCATAAATTATTCTGGCATCGCATAATCATAAAATAAAAAATCCTTTATTTTATTACTACCACAACAACTTCATCACAAAGGACAATAGATGTAAAACAATGGGCAGGATAAAAAATAAAGATACAAACTGTATTTGCATAGTTAAAGAAACAAAACACATGAGGCAAATAAAGGGAAGTATATCTGCAACGACAGTACTCTCACAGTACTCATTCTCTACAGTACTCTCACAGTACTCATTCTCTACAGTATTCTCACAGTACTCATTCTCTACAGTACTCTCACAGTACTCATTCTCTACAGTACTCTCTCAGTACTCATTCTCTACAGTACTCTCACAGTACTCACTCTGTACAGTATTCTCACAGTACTCATTCTCTACAGTACTCTCACAGTACTCATTCTCTACAGTGCTCTCACAGTACTCATTCTCTACAGTACTCTCACAGTACTCATTCTCTGCAGTACTCTCACAGTACTCATTCTCTACAGTACTCTCACAGTACTCATTCTCTGCAGTACTCTCACAGTACTCATTCTCTACAGTACTCTCACAGTACTCATTCTGTACAGTACTCTCACAGTACTCATTCTCTGCAGTACTCTCACAGTACTAATTCTCTACAGTACTCTCACAGTACTCATTCTCTGCAGTACTCTCACAGTACTCATTCTCTACAGTACTCTCACAGTACTCACTCTCTACAGTATTCTCACAGTACTCACTCTGTACAGTATTCTCACAGTACTCACTCTCTACAGTATTCTCACAGTACTCACTCTGTACAGTATTCTCACAGTACTCACTCTCTACAGTACTCTCACAGTACTCATTCTCTGCAGTACTCTCACAGTGCTCATTCTCTACAGTACTCTCACAGTACTCATTCTCTACAGTACTCTCACAGTACTCACTCTGTACAGTATTCTCACAGTACTCACTCTCTACAGTATTCTCACAGTACTCACTCTCTACAGTATTCTCACAGTACTCATTCTCTGCAGTACTCTCACATGTGAAATACCAACAGTAAATTATGACACAGAAAATGGCCCAATCATCAGTTTCCCCCGGTTACAGAGAGGTTTCAGGCTGGTCCTGCAAAATACATTTCCTGTGCAAGACACAAGATTACCGCCATCCACATAAAATGGCACCGCGAGGGAGGCTCGTCTCTCCCCGGGGGGTGCGGGTAGGGGGATTATCCATGCGTGCGTAAACGTGAGGCGCCTCTTTGTTAGTCTGATGGCGCGATTAGACGTGATGGCTGTCAGAATCCGGGCGGCTAAAGTGTAACCTTCACACGGCATAAGGGCGGCTCGTTACTTCCGTGTCATTCGCTTTGGCCCCCGTCAAGATGTCGGCTCCGGAGCGCTTCTTTGGGCGGTGGGGGGGGGGGTTCACTGGAATGACATACGCACAATACTCGCCTCCCTCCTCATTTATTTTTTTTTTTTTTTTGGGGGGACGGTGACCCTAATAAGAATCGCTGTCACTCTCTGTTACTGCCTTCCTGCCTGTTACGACAGATTTATATAATGTCCAAATACACGGTACAAGATGTGAAGGAATCACACTTACACTATTAGGGCATTTTGTACTCAATTTCTATGTATGTGTGTGTGTGTATGTATGTCTGTGCATGTACATACAAATACATTGTGTTTATTTTTTGCATATGTATATTTATTGATACAAAACATTCTGTACTGTATAAATATGAATGCATTTACTGTAAATCTTGTGGATCTTCTTCAAACTATAGGAAATATAAATTGAGCTTGACACAGATAAATTAGCTTTCAGTCTTCCTGAGCTTCACGCACACAGCTGAGAAAACACACCTCTAAACCTCACCTCTAATGCACAACCTATCTGCACCTCCTGCCATCAGAGTCCTACCGGGGGACCGAATATTCTTCTGTAACTTTAAGTTGCAGACAAATCCGAGTAAGAAAAATTATTTCCCTCTTCCGAAGTTCTGTATTCTGCAGTTTCTGGAAGCTTAAAGAACTCTGGGCTTGACCCAGATGCTTCCATTCCCATGCAAATACAACTCCACATCAATACCTGCTCTGTTAGGTGCTGACTGTGTATCCTGCTGTGTCAGGGTGCTGACTGTGTAGCCTGCTGTGTTAGGGTGCTGACTGTATAGCCTGCTGTGTTAGGGTGCTGACTGTGTAGCCAGCTGTGTTAGGGTGCTGACTGTGTAGCCTGCTGTGTTAGGGTGCTGACTGTGTAGCCTGCTGTGTCAGGGTGCTAACTGTATAGCCTGCTGCGTTAGGGTGCTGACTGTGTAGCCTGCTCTGTTAGGGTGCTGACTGTGTAGCCTGCTCTGTTAGGGTGCTGACTGTGCAGCCAGCTGTGTTAGGGTGCTGACTGTATAGCCTGCTCTGTTAGGGTGCTGACTGTATAGCCAGCTGTGTTAGGGTGCTGACTGTGC
The DNA here is from genome assembly GCA_022829145.1 of Albula goreensis. Classification (NCBI taxonomy): domain Eukaryota; kingdom Metazoa; phylum Chordata; class Actinopteri; order Albuliformes; family Albulidae; genus Albula; species Albula goreensis. The sequence continues at coordinate 47,786,654 of CM040742.1, forward strand.
AGCCTGCTGTGTCAGGGTGCTAACTGTGTAGCCTGCAGTGTTAGGGTGCTGACTGTGTAGCCTGCTGTGTTAGGGTGCTGACTGTATAGCAGCTGTGTTAGGGTGCTGACTGTGTAGCCTGCAGTGTTAGGGTGCTGACTGTGTAGCCTGCAGTGTTAGGGTGCTGACTGTGCAGCCAGCTGTGTTATAGTGCTGACTGTGTAGCCTGCTCTGTTAGGGTGCTGACTGTGCAGCCAGCTGTGTTATAGTGCTGACTGTGTAGCCTGCTCTGTTAGGGTGCTGACTGTGTAACCTGCTGTGTTAGGGTGCTGACTGTGCAGCCAGCTGTGTTAGGGTGCTGACTGTGTAACCTGCTGTGTTAGGGTGCTGACTGTATAGCAGCTGTGTTAGGGATGCTGACTGTGCAGCCAGCTGTGTTAGGGTGCTGACTGTGCAGCCAGCTGTGTTAGGGTGCTGACTGTGCAGCCAGAACAACACTGGGTGTAAGTTAACAAAACAAATGTATCTGCTGATCTATCTGATGTATTTGCTGAAATTATATGTAAAGAACTTTTCACTAACAAAGAATTTGCGTTTCATGGATCATATTCATAAATCATCTCAAAGCAGGGGAGCTGATCGGGGTCAGATTTCCTCCATGCATACCCTACATCGCACATTAAGTGCTGATGGGTATGACTGATCCTAGATCAGCGGTCTTTGCTCTGAGATGCTGTAAGAGCAGAGGCCCTGGTTTATTTATGAGTAGAGAGGAGCCCAGAATGATTCATTTCTGACACGAGAAGAAATGCGCAGAGAAGAGGAAACGGCAGCTCAGTATTTATGAGTTTGGCAGATAGCCGTTACCCCGGACAGCGCCTGTCACACCCCATCCATTTGCACAGGTGGATATTTACCTGTACGACCCCAGGCTGAGTTCCTTCAGCTCAGGGGTGCAACGGCAGCACCCCGCGTGGGAGCCAAACCTGAACCCTTCCAGGTACGAGCCCCGTTTCTGAAGCTGAAGCTGCACTGATTGTGCTGCTCAAGTACGACAGCACAAAGGGTAATTTTGTTCATCTAATTTTTCACAACCTGAATGTCTCTGTCGGAGGTGAGGGAACTGGGGTATGTGCTAAGCACGTGCGTCAGGAACTTCTGCTCTGTGTTTAGGAGGGGGGAGCAGAGAGCAGGAGCGGGCTGGCCAAATCTAGGGTCTCATAATCACAAAATCATCAGTTCATAACCAAGAAAAATCACATTCTGTAAGCAGTAACAACACAAGAATACCCCAGTAAGGTTTGAACTGATAACACTTCATATTCTTATATTCCCCATTTTGTCTGTGTGTTCCAAAGGGGTAAAATTATCAATTTAACTTCACTTTCCAAATGAAATAAATAAATAAATCCAACATTGGCAAAAACCTGTCTACTTTTTTTGTTAAGCAGAACCGATGCTCTATCCAACAGAGCGAGGCTGCACACATTGATTCAAAGAAAACAGAGCTGAGATAAAGCATGCAGTAGAGTGACAGCACAGGTATGAC
>CM040742.1:47793181-47805681 GCA_022829145.1 Albula goreensis
AACAATACTGCAGTGAGTACCAGAGCCAGCATTATTCAATTAAGCATCATTCAATTAATCATTGATCGGACATAGGGTTCCAACTCCAGAAAACTGTTCCAATTGTGAAACCATCAAAGGTTTAGGAGGGTAATGCTAAGAGGCTAACTACCCAGCTTCATTTTCAAGGTTACACATGCCGAGACGGCCCTGGCATCATGTGATCCATATCATCATGTGATGTCATAAGAGCGTGAACCTCTGGATTGTCTGCAGCGTCCGGCAGCGAATGACAGTCTACGAGGCATGGGAGTGATGGAAGGAACGCGTTCTGCTTTCCTCCAGACATGCAGCCATGAGAACCACTTCTACGTCAACCGCCTTTCACATCCCAGCTGCGTCCATGGCAACGCGTTCCTTTTTAATCACATATGCTTTAAGCATTGTGAGGAATTTTTTTTAATGTCTATTATTAAAGAAGGTAATTTTAATATGAGATCCAACACTGTACCCAAAAACCGACTTTACAGCATGAATTTCTTAACTGTAAATAAGTCCAGTAATGACAGTCTTAAACTAAGGCCTTACTGGAGCATGTCATTTGATTCAAACAACACAAATCGTCTGCCTTGAATAAGAACAAAAATAAACAACCTTAAGCTCAGTCTGTTTGTTTTCTCGCTTGGCTTAAACCTGTTTTCAGCCAGCGAGGCGGGGAAAAAACCATTATCTCAAAGCCACACGAAAGATCCGCCTCGATTCCTCTCTGCTTTGTCTGGGCCTATTCGCTGCTTCAGCCTAACAAGTTTGTTTGTCCTGCACAAAACCCTTTATTCAGGGGAAGCAGGAGTAATCGATGGTAAAGGTAAACTAGAACATCTAGTAGGCAGCCATTGATAGTCCTTTCTCCACTGTTACAAATTACACAGATAGAGAGATGCAGCCAGATAGCTGGTCGCTTTTTGTTTCCTATTTAAAGTCGATGAATTCCTCTCGACCTTACCAAGTGCTTTAGAAGTGCAAAACTACCACACGGTACCCGCTGCTCCAGTATGGCCTCTGTGTGAGGGTTTTCAGCACTTTCAAAAGCTCAAGTGGTCCACACCACAAACAGTGCACTGAATGTGTGAAAGAGTTACTTTTAAGCTTGGAAATATATTGAGCTGTCAACTTAGCATCAACTCTGAAAAATGCAGGCTGTTCTTGAAGAAGGCTGTTTATGTCATATTCTTTTCCGAATTCATTTATATCACATTGTTTTAAATGGAAACCTCTGTTGTTTTCAATGTGATATAAACACATCAATCACAAAGTCACATTTTGCTTTCAGTGGTGCCATTTTTTGAATATGTACCATGCATCCAGCCACATTGAACTACAATGGAAATGATTAAATAGGAAATGAAAAAAATATTTCTGAAATGGACAATGGGATTATCAAGGATCTATCAGCATCCTAAAATGTCCTCTAAATTTTCTGTGGTTTTCAGAGAGCCTTCCAGCAAACCCACAAAATTTAATAGAGGATGTCATTTTCAGTTTGTTGGTTGCACTGAATTGTATTTCTATGATAAATTCAGTGAATCACTATAGCTGCGTGTTACTATAAGGGATCTTATCAGATAAAATATCTATAAAAACCCGGATTATTGAAAAAGATAAAGCAGAGTGTCTGATGTTTCAGGTTTGCTCTACGGCGACCTGTGAACAAAGACGGTTTAATTGAATGTCCATCGTGCATAGAGGGTTTCTGGGAAGAACACAGACAGGGTAAAGTACCAGCCCTTCCTGTCGAGTTTTGGGGTGCCGACGCAGACAGATTAATTGATTGTGAGCAGAGGGTTTTGGGGTGGTGTTCAGTTTTAGTGGGGGATGACACAGTCGATGTGGCATCTTAAATCGGCTCCAAGATAAGGAACGTTGAGCGTCACTGTCATTTTCGCGGTCGCCGTGGACACAAGGTAATGCGCCAGCCACTCTCTCACAGCCACAATCATTGGGTACATCTTGACTGTTCCACACTCCGCTTGCGCTTGATCAATCCCTGACTGACACACTGCAGATTCAACAGAACAGCGCACCTCTGGCTAGCGTGGCCGTTTACTGACTGCAGCTGGTTACAGCTAACCAGGCTAGCATGGCTGTTTACTGACTGGCTGGTCACAGTTAACCAGGTTAGCATGGCTGTTTACTGACTGTGCCTGGTCACAGCTAACCAGAGACCCGAAGGATGAGAGAGAGGACACTAAAGATTCCCTCATAAGAAATATTAAAAGGATCTGCAGGCTAACACATCAACCAAATCTGAAACAATTAATTATCTTCATATAAACTAATTAATTAATTAAACCTCTGTTCTGATTCCATCTGACAGAATGGAGGATTTAGATCCTTAGCAATATCCTAGTATTTCAGTTTGAACGTTCGTTGGATTTTTGGCTGCAAATTTCTTCAACGTTTTTAGTTCTTCCACTAAAAGAAAAGAGTAAAATAAATGTAACATTTTATTTTAACAATTAATTAACTTTTATAATAGGAAAACTGATACAACTGCAGAGGCCGGGCTGTTTCTGATTGCGAAGATTTAAAGAACTGAACTGGAAACTAAGTGACAGAATACTTGATGAAAGACGAAATTTGTTATCAGGAGAGAAGCAGGAAAGCTCTTATCAGTAGCTTTCATTGGGTGCAAATAATAAACTAAAATGAAGTGAAGCAGACAAACGCTGCAAACGAAATGGTTTGATCTATAACAGCCAATGTACCAAAGGCAGGAGGGAATCTTCCTAAGATGTGTCCGGGTCCATTCCCTGTCAAATTAGGCCCACACCTTTGCAACGGGGCAAATTATCTGCCACTCACTCATGGAGTTCTGGGACCCCTGAACAGAGAGGAGCCAATCGCGGTTAATTGGTGTCTCGTCTACATAATTTAAGGGAGGGAAAATCCCCAATTTCACTGCGTAATCTTAACTAGGGCAAACAATTTGAGAAATCAACACCCGTCCACCCTCCAGGGCCAGAGGACAGCTCATCAGCATTCTTCACACTCGATTTGGCGATACATTCTCATCACCACCAGAAGAGACAGTTCATTATCATGCCTGCGTTTTCTGCCTTCAATTCAGTACATTCAATTCTGTATTAACAGATAATATAGATTCGGCTGATAGCGTTTTAAAAAGGCAGATGCAAATAGGAGCACCTACAGTATATATGTAAGGCGTACAAAGCGCTCTCCCCCGGCGACGGAATAGCACAGTCCTGAAAAGAAAATTAAACAGGGCAGTATAGGAAAATGACTCATATAGGATATGAAGGTCTAAACAAGACAATGCATGCGTCATACAGTCCTTACAACTGAACCGCCATGGGTAAACAAAAATTAAAAAGATCAAACACATGTCATACTCTGACAGCATACAATTTTTTGATAAAAACACCAAAAGCATGATTCGGTACAGTCATCTAATTATTCATTTATATGAATATTTAATAAATGCATACTCAGGGGGTCGGAGTGTGGATTGCTTGATAAGCAAACGCTGAAGAAGTGCAGAAGCACAGCAATGCACCCTCTGAAAGATTCCAAACCTGCAATATACTCAAGAAAACAGCACAAATGGAATCAGTGCTACCTCAGATGTCTGCTTTCCATTTTAAACAGGTTTCCACACACTCTATTTCTAAACCTCCGGTTAAAATCCAATTAAAAACTTTTTTTTTTAAAAAAAGTACTGTATGTGCCTTAATTAAAAGTTTAATATTAGCATGGCTAGATTCATTTCTTAGTTTTTTCTCCAGTATGTGCCTTCATTTTCACTGCAGGATTGATTATCAGTGCAGATATATCTAATATTTGGCAGATATTTTGACAGCTCAGTAAGGTTATTCACATACCCCCCCCCAATCCCTACATCTTTGTCAATAAGCCAATGGTCAGTTTACGCTTCTGACCAATCACAGGGGCTCAGAGGCAGGTGTGTGTAATGTTAAACTTCTCCAGCCAACCAAATGCACCTTCAGTAATCTGCTGCCACCAATCAGATTGTAGGTGGAAAACACCCAAAAAAAAAGTTATCAAAGCTATCCAGCCCATGAGAGAATGGAACGAAGACTATACGACACTTTCGTCTATAACTTTGATTGACAAATTTCTTTGCTTTCCTTTGTTCATTGGCCAACAAAGAAGAAAAAATGCTAAGAAGAAAGTCTGATTCGAAGGCAAAATCCCTAAGTGTAATTAAGTCTTTGCCTTGCATAAACTAAAGGAATGTTACTAATACAAAGGTTTCTTACAAAGACAATATTAGAGTCAGGATTACTTTGTGCTAAAACCCGCATCCTCCATGAGCAGGCTGATCACACTGCTGAGGCTGAGCACACTGCTGAGGCTGATCTCACTGCTGAGGCTGATCTCACTGCTGAGGCTGATGACACTGCTGAGGCTGATGACACTGCTGAGGCTGATGACACTGCTGAGGCTGATCTCTCTGCTGAGGCTGGAAAACTGCTGAGGCTGATCACACTGCTGAGGCTGATCACACACCTTCAGTTGAAACTGAGGCAGTGGGGCACTGCAGACTTCATACCGTTGGTTTAAGGTTTAGCCTGTGAGAGAATCACTCCCTCTCTGGTGAGTTCAGTGAATCAAAGGTGTGACTCAATTCAAAAATAATGATCAGAAAAGGTCCAAGTCAGAAAATCTTTACATGCTACATCCAATTATAAACAAGCATTTCTCTGACAGTCATCACACTAAAAATCTGTTTTCTGAACTGCAACTTTTTCATCAGAAATCTATTAACATGATGCTGAATATAGCCTAGATTCAGATTTGATTATGTATGAAACGGTCTGTTCACAGAAATTACATATATTTTGTCTCCATTAAACTAACATGTAAATGCAAATCTACAATCTACAGAGGTAAAAAGTGCAACACAGTGAATCTACGCACCTCAACGCAATTATTGTTAATGTAATGGAGGGGGAAAGATCTGACATGAATTAAATCTTCCATTAAGTCATATTGATCAGAACTACGAACACTCAGGGAGGCAGGCCTTTCAAATCTCTGCACACAAGTGCGCTGACATGCTGAAAACGGTTAAGAAGCCCGCTACACATTATCAGGCCAATCAATTATATTTTTACCACAATGGACATGGGATCGGCGCAGTGAAAATAAAACCTTACAGAGCGCACTCAGACTGACCTGTGCTGTTTGTAGTTGTTGTTATCGTTGTTTCCCCCAACATTATGTGAGTCATGCTGAACCTTTAAATTTCAGGGGTAAACTTCTGAGATTCGGATGGGTTTAGAAATGCAAAAATGCCCAAAAAATGGCACATGGGAAATTTATTACAAGGAAGTCAGAAAATTGGCTTTATGGTCCATTACCCAAACCTTCACTGGCATGTCAGTTTTCACAGGATCACTGAGGTATACCTGAAAACATCAGGATGAGTCAAGAGTGAGATATATAAGACTGAGATATTGTGGGAGGTCTGAAAACCATCAGACTTTGTTTTTGCATGCATGCATTCTGCTGCTACTCATGGATGAATGAATGAACGAATGAACAAACAAACGAACAAACAAACAAACGAATGAATGAATTTTTCATATATCGAGTCTATCACATGGCTTCTTTAAATGCCAGGTTAATGTGATGTTGAGAGCTGTTGAAATGTAACAGCAGGTTGTCTGTAGCTTAGCTCGTTGGGTAAGTCAGGCTGAAAGTTCACTCGGCCTTCTCTCCTTTCAGATTGATGTTGGTAATTAAAATGAAGCCAAACTGGCTGATTGACGGGCTGTCTTGGGTAACTTTCAACCTGAATAATATCAAAGGGAGTGTGACATCTGTCTTTTTGGCCTTACGGAGAGATGACAAGCACAGAAACAGAAAACCAGTAAATATTTTCACAGCTTTTCTTTAAAAGCCACACTGGGGCCTTTTCATGCTACTCTGGAGCTCTCTGTCTGCTCTTTCCCATTGTGGTGTGGACTAAGACCATGTTCAACCTTCACTTTTTCCCTTGCCAATGATTCTGCTTTTATGATTAGCCTGTAAAACAGGACATCCTCCATAAAAGACCTGAAAAGTTTTATGGAAAGGTAGAAATACAGTGTGTTTTTTTTCTAGCACAGTCAACATCACCAAACCGTTAGTAATTTTGAAACTCCGTATGTGCCAGCCAGCTGCGATCAGAGAATGCTAACCGGGCTAACCCACAGTGGACCTCCTTCAGGTCGGTGACAAGACGGAGGGGAAAAACAACAAGCCCGACTGCATGGAAGCTTCCTGTGATCTCAAAGTGAGCTCGAGATCGAGTGAGTAACGATCCATTGATCGGCCCGGTCTCATTTCCCAGGAGTCACTAGGGCCAAACCGAGGACAGTCAAACTGCAATTAGAAGCTTCACCCAGCCCTTTGTTTGCCGAGAGGCCTTAATGATGTGCTTCATTTCTAAATGATGCTATGGGATTTACACAAAGGTAACATCGTCATAACCCCGCCCCCATGACGCTTCACAAAGGTAACATCAGCCCCCCATTTGTTTACACAAAGGTAACATGCATAACCCCGCCCCCATGGCGCTTATTTATGAACATGAGCCCCATGACGCTATTTTACTAAATGATGCTATGGGATTTACACAAAGGTAACATAGTCATGACGCCACAAAGGTAACATCGTCATAACCCCGCCCCCCATGACGCTATGGGATTTACACAAAGGTAACATAGTCATAACCCCGCCCCCCATGACGCTATGGGATTCACACAAAGGTAACATAGTCATAACCCCGCCCCCCATGACGCTATGGGATTTACACAAAGGTAACATCGTCATAACCCCGCCCCCCATGACGCTATGGGATTTACACAAAGGTAACATAGTCATAACCCCGCCCCCCACCATGGTACACTTAAGTGTGTAGACACATTCATATTCAAAAACCATTGGAACTTTTTTTGGAAATTGTAATTGATCCAGTTGATCCATGATGTACACAAACGGGTGACATAAATGGACATGTGGACCGATATCATTTGTTATTCTGGGAATTTACTGCATGTACATAGTTTTCTGAAAGCTCAATAGGGTTCTTCACAAACAAAAGAAAAAAGAAACGTATTCAGCAAGACGTCCAAGAACAAAGCATATGGCATACATCAAAGCAAGTTTTACCAAATTTAATTAAGGTGCCGCAGACTGTGGTTCTCAAAGTGCGACCGCCTCGTTTATCTCCAAATCCCGTCCGCATTTGCTGAGTGCGACAGTCGCTGGGCGGATTTCACGAGTGCCGGATTTTGGGAATCATGGAAGAAAAGGTCTTCACAGCAAAGGAGAGGTGCTAAGTGAGGCCAATAATAACAGCAGTACGAGAAACAAATTTCCTTCCTATTAGCACATGCAAATGAGGCCCCTTCCTCCCACTGCGGCTGTGGGGGTGAGAAGTGTCACATGACAACCACAGACAGCTTTGCCTGGGTCCACCATAGAAGCCTTCCTGCGCTAGACCACACCTGCACACACCACAGCACCTGTGCTCCATGCGCTAAGCCAAACCTCATGCCCTCTCCGTTCCCGCTGACATTACTGAGAGGTGCTTGACTCCCATTCCTGAGGACCGCTCTGTCTGCAGGTATCAGCTCCAACCAGTACATCACAGCAATTCAGCAGATGCTCTTATACAGAGAGCCTTACACAGTTTAGATTTTTACATGCTATCCACTTATATTAGCTGGATATTTACTGAGGTGATTTTGGTAAAGTGCCTTGCTAGAGTATACATTGCCCTGGGTGGGATTTGGAAGGTCCATCTCTTGGGTTACAAGCCCAGCTCCCTAACCATTACACTACACTGTAACCTCTGAGCTACAAGCCCAGCTCCCTAACCATTATACTACACTGTAACCTCTGAGCTACAAGCCCAGCTCCCTAACCATTATACTACACTGTAACCTCTGAGCTACAAGCCCAGCTCCCTAACCATTACACTACACTGTAACCTCTGAGCTACAAGCCCAGCTCCCTAACCATTACACTATACCTCTGAGCACTGTAACCTCTGAGCTACAAGCCCAGCTCCCTAACCATTACACTACACTGTAACCTCTGAGCTACAAGCCCAGCTCCTAACCATTACACTACACTGTAACCTCTGAGCTACAAGCCCAGCTCCTAACCATTAACCATTATACTACACTGTAACCTCTGAGCTACAAGCCCAGCTCCTAACCATTATACTACACTGTAACCTCTGAGCTACACTGTAACCTCTGAGCTACAAGCCCAGCTCCTAACCATTATACTACACTGTAACCTCTGAGCTAGCCCAGCTCCCTAACCATTACACTACCAACCTCTGCTCCCTAACCATTATACTACATTAACCTACTACACTGTAACCATTACACTCTGTAACCTCTGAGCTACAAGCCCAGCTCCCTAACCATTATACTACACTGTAACCTCTGAGCTACAAGCCCAGCTCCCTAACCATTAACCTACTACACTGCTAACCTCTGAACCTCTGAGCTACAAGCCCAGCTCCCTAACCATTATACTACACTGTAACCTCTGCTTTGCTTAAGCTCATTAAAAACTTTACTTTCTTGGTTTGGAGGAGGACCTAATTAGTAGAATAAGGGGGTGCAGTTGATTGGGGGAAATATCTGCAGACCCCGTGCCCCTCTCAGCACCAGGAGTGTTGTATGTTGAAGGTAAAACAAGACTTGGTTTCTCACAAGTAGGCCAGGGCAGGAGGGTTTCCGTTTACCGTCCCCAGTCTCTTTCAGCTGTCAACTGAGGACGACGGGAGAGTGCACTTCATCCCCTTTCAGCGAAATGATGAATCGAGTCTGAATTTGGGCCCGCACATCTCATCAGAACAGACTGCCCCGGACCGCAAAAGAGAAGACGGCAAACCTTAGCTAATATTCAAATACATTTAGGACAGAATACGTTTAAGAGGAACATTTAACATCTATCTCCTGATGGGGGCGGACTCCGAGAGGAAAGCTAATTGGGAAATCATTTGGCTGTTAAACTTAATTCAATTTGATGGTGTAATATTTCGTTCCCGTGACAACCCACGGATTTATCCGAGGTGCAAATTTCACTCCCTTCCCATTGTCACATTGTCTGTCTTAATTAAGCAGAGGCGTGGACGAGCAAAAAACGAACACCTGAAATAGGTCAAGAGTAAGTGCTACGAAAGGGACGCAGCTCGCTAGGGACGTCCGCTGTCCTGAAACACACACTGTCTGTTTCTGCGACTTTCCATCACTTGTCGATCGCCATTCTTCATATGAATATCTCCCCCATCCATTCCCCTCCAGAAGACATGAGACTGCTCAGGTGATTTCAAAACAAAATGCTATTCTAACTTTCTTACACAGAATATTATCCTGTAAAACAGGACAGATATTCAGTGACTTGGTGGACTACACATTGGTAAAAAAATTGAATCCTTTTAAAGTTATAACTACATAAAAAGTATTAAATGCATTATATTGTGTTAGATCATATAAGAAATTTATTGCACAGCCAAGCTACAATGTTTTGTTGTAATTTAGTACTTTCCCTGTAACTGATGTTTGTTTTTAAAAAAAGATGTGTTTTCACACAAGTTGTGGTTTCATTTTTCTTGCCTTCACGAAAGAGGATTTGCAGAATCTGGGAGACTGACAGGTCACCGTGTTTTGTGTAGGCAAAGCGGAGCGTGGCGTTTTGCATGGGTTTTCCCTGGGACCTCTGCCACAGTCGGCCTGAGGTTCTCAGAGGTAACCTGCCAAGCTCCCCTTCCTAACCCAAGCCCCAGGGCAAACAGACCGGCGGTCAACATACTGATCAAACACCCGCAGCTTTTCACGCTGTAACGACCCTCCACAGGTGCGAGTGCTGATAGTCAACACAAATGCAGATGCCTCTCTCGCAAAGAGATGCCCCTTTACACACAAACCAGTCTACCGGCCAACCACATCACCGATGGCGACACCATCCACTGTTTGTTCGAGGTGAGCGATGGTCAGAGCTAATAAAAAATGGGGGGTGATTTCATTTCTGCAGAATATAATTTCCGGAAAGATTTAAGTGGTTCTCCAAACATACGCAGTGAACAGAGGAATGATGACTCTGAGATGAGCCGTAAACGGGCTCCTCAAGCAAACACACACAACTGGCCCCTACTCAGCACCAGCAACACAGCACTGAGATTTCATACTCCAGAATCAGTCTGACTGAAAATCAGCTCACAGTTTTACAATGAAGCTTATCCTATTTCAAAACAATCTGATTTGAACAATTGCTCCATATTCATGTTGAATATGTTCCAAATTCACTGAAGGATGTCAGGAGCTTGTTAATGGGTTGTGTCATTAGTTTCTGTTTCTGGTATGTTCTGTAGCCTTTGAATGCAACAATCTACTTATTTCCCCTCTCCCCTTGTATTATTTTTCTTTCTTTCTTTTGAGCACCACTAGAATTATGTCCTTGGTGCCACTATAATAATAAGCCATTCCAAAGTAAACTTTAAGTATGAAAAGAGAGGAAGACTGAGCATTAGAAATGGATGTGTGTGTGTGTGTGTGTGTGTGTGTGTGTGTGTGTGTGTGTGTGTGTGTGTGTGTGTGTGTGTGAGAGAGAGAGAGAGAGAGAGAGAGAGAGAGAGAGAGAGAGAGAGAGAGGGAGAGAGAGAGAGAGGGGAGTCAACCGTGCCTTTTCACCTGAAGACCTTGTATTGTGTTCTCAACCGTTGCCCATCATTCTCCAGAATACAGCACCATCCTTGACAGGTCAATATCAATAGCGGCCGAACCGCGTTAGGCCCCTCCTTAGCCGCCTCCGAAAAACACTTCCAATGCCCTGCGACAAGGCTCCTTGTCTAGCCCTGGCCGTACGCTTCGCCTTGATGTTAACCCCTCTCGGGTCTGAAGGGTGACGGGTCTTCGCTCCACCCAACGGGAGCACTCTGCAAGCTTCGCCGTACACAAAGACCCCGAGCAAGGCGCTCTGTGTTAGAGGAGCTCAAAAGATAGCGACGTCGCACATTTGATTTACAATCCCGCCAGAAAGGGAAGATTTGCATGATCTTTCAGGGCTTCCTTTCAGAAGGTCCTGGTTTAGCTGCGCTTCCCTGAACAGATGACTAACCTTCTGCCACTCCTTTTACTTGTTACGACCCCCCCTCCCCTCCCCACCCGCGAACTCCAGCGCTACAAGGACGGGCTCTAAAATAGTGATATTTCTCTTTATCCGAACCTTGCCTAACCATTGGAGCCAAATTAAATGCCCTTGCTACTTAAAATCAACTAAGTTATATAAAATATAAATTACGCATCTGAATTATGATCAGTCAAAAATATGAAATACACGTCTTACATTTAAAAGTCAATACACCAATATTAATATTCAAACTATCACATCAATACGTTTATCAGTAAGATGCTAAAACACATACATATAAGTATGCGCTAGCAGATGAATTCATGCGCGCGTTGAACATTGACGGACAATGACCCCCGTGACGAACACAATTCGCCACACATTTGTGCATGCAAGTGTGTGAAAATTTCACACACACAATGCACTACTTATGTTACGAAAAAGATACTCTGTCCTACAGTTTTATAGCCGTTAAATTATCATGCGGTCAGATGTTCTACGTTGACAACATTAATAATAGTTGTCCGATTTGTTAGTTTAAGGCAAAGCAATAACAACTACATATGACTCAAGTGAATGTAACAACCAAATAACAAGCTAACAGCAGCGCTCTCACCCACAGCCAGCAAATAAATCTGAAATTATTCTTCGGAGGATTGTGTCATGGTGTATTCTCGTTTCCCAGGTCATGGTATTCACAGTCATTATTGTACAATAAAAAAATCAATTTTATTTATACTTGGTATTATTTAGTTACACCCTACAGCGTATATAATCACCTAAATGAGAACTGAAGACCTACAGATAATCGTTCATCTGCAGAACGTTACGGCAAATTTCTGTTTGTGATATTGCGGAGTAACTGGTGATCTAGGCAGAGAAAAAATGTTATCACTGGGGTATGTTAATCGAAGCTCTCCGCTACCCTAGTTTCTGTTAGTTCCTTGCCTTTGGTGCTCGTAGCCTACACTTATTTCTGTATCACGACAGGCGAAAAATGTGTTCGCCCTAAATTCCAATACAACCGATCCCCCATTTCAAAGATTCCAGATATATGGAACTTACACATTAATATCATATTCCAAACTCGGAAGAGGTCAAATGGATGCTATTTTTCAAGACAAATGCAATACACTGGATAAACAAAATATAATGAAAAATATGTTACATCTCGCCAATACCAATACTGTGATTCCTTAAGATTTGTTTTCATATACTGTAACCAAACATTTTTAAACCATTTTCGATTAGTATCTCTAAAAACCACTGGCAAAGACTTCGAAAAGAGGGCACACAGGAAGGTGTCCGATACTACCACAGTCAAAAAAGAATAAAGCATCTGA
>CM040742.1:47810681-47953181 GCA_022829145.1 Albula goreensis
GGTTATAAGCTATGGTCAAAGGTTCCTTTCCTCTGTGGTATGTTTGGTTGCCCCTGTGAACAAGTGGACTCGGCCCAAGGCGCAGGGGGGTTTAAGGGTTTGTGTGCCATTCAATTCACCGCATTATCCCCCAGGATAATCTGGAGCCAGGCTGCAGGGTCTTGCCGCTCTGCGTCTGTGAATGGATGAGTGAAAAGTTAAATATTCTTTCAGATGTAAATTAAAATTAATTGCGGGAATGACTGCATGAATTGGGGTGGAATGTGTGTTAATGTGGGACTTTTTTTTTTTTTTGGGAGAAAGCCCCTCCTCATAAACAACGTTAGTGCTCGTTGCATGGGGGTAGGGGGGTCGGGGTGGGTGTTGTTTTATTTGCATGTGTACAGTTCTGTAGACTGTTTTATACTTACTAAAATGTAGTTTACATATCACTGTTATGCCTAGATACAATCAACATTGTTTCTGTAATTGCACTCACATGAAATGAGAATGTGTTATGTACATTTCCTCATGGGCACAGTATGGTTAATTCAGTTGTCAGAAATATCACCATGCCACGTTGTGTTGGTGAAGGAAAAGACAAATGTTAATTAAGTCTACTCTGAATCTGAGCAGGGAGTGTTTTGACATGAGAAAGGATGAAGTTTGCCCTGTCTAGATGAAGATTCGCTCAGATCAAAATGTTTTTACTCAATTAAGCTTGTATTTGGAAACACAATAATGCGTTTTCAGTTCTTGTGTCAGAAAACCGAATACACATAGAAAAGGACGGAAAAGCTCTCCAAAATTCATTTTTTCAAATCTGTACTCTACTAAAATTCACTCACACACACACATACACAGACACACACATTCCCTCTCTCTCACACGCAATCACTGCAGTAATCGACTAAATTCCAAATTGAATTCAACGCAAATGACTTAAGTCAGTGTTCAGACCATACGCATTCTCTGTGTAGCTTGCTTTGCCATGGTAGGTACACTTATGCTGTGATACCTCTAATGCACTGCAGTCCTAGTGAAAGCATTATTACACTGCACTGCAGTCTTAGTGAAAGCATTATTACACTGCACTGCAGTCCTAGTGAAAGCAGTATCACACTGCACTGCAGTCCTAGTGAAAGCATTATTACACTGCACTGCAGTCCTAGTGAAAGCAGTATTACACTGCACTGCAGTCCTAGTGAAAGCAGTATTACACTGCACTGCAGTTCTAGTGAAAGCAGTATTACACTGCACTGCAGTCCTAGTGAAAGCAGTATTACACTGCACTGCAGTTCTAGTGAAAGCAGTATCACACTGCACTGCAGTCTTAGTGAAAGCAGTATTACACTGCACTGCAGTCCTAGTGAAAGCAGTATCACACTGCACTGCAGTCCTAGTGAAAGCATTATTACACTGCACTGCAGTCCTAGTGAAAGCAGTATTACACTGCACTGCAGTCCTAGTGAAAGTATTATTACACTGCACTGCAGTCCTAGTGAAAGCATTATTACACTTCACTGCAGTCCTAGTGAAAGCATTATTACACTGCACTGCAGTCTGTGAAAGCAGTATTACACTTCACTGCAGTCCTAGTGAAAGCATTATTACACTGCACTGCAGTCCTAGTGAAAGCAGTATCACACTGCACTGCAGTCCTAGTGAAAGTATTATTACACTGCACTGCAGTCCTAGTGAAAGCAGTATTTCACTGCACTGCAGTCCTAGTGAAAGTATTATTACACTGCACTGCAGTCCTAGTGAAAGCAGTATTACACTGCACTGCAGTCCTACTGAAAGCAGTATTACACTGCACTGCAGTCCTAGTGAAAGCAGTATTACACTGCACTGCAGTCCTAGTGAAAGCAGTATTACACTGCACTGCAGTCCTACTGAAAGCAGTATTACACTGCACTGCAGTCCTAGTGAAAGCAGTATTTCTGCATAGACCACAAAGAGCAGCTATTGAGCAGTCATGGGCTGCGACTCACAGAACTCAAAGGCCTGGTCTGTCATTTACTCACCGATGGGCGTTCAGAGTTTGCTCTACGAAACTCATTTATGAAACGTACAATTATATATCCCTTTTGTTATGTAGAAAATGAAATATTGACACTGTGTAAGTGTTTCTTTAATTCCCCCATTACTGCAGGGAACGTTATCATGAACTTTTTTCTCTGGGGTGGGGGAAAGTATCGGAAGACTATTTTATAAAGAAGGGATTATATTCTGAAAGACGTTTAATTTCAGGCTTCCCTGGGAAACATCAAAGGCTGATGTCTGTGGCTTCCACTTTTGAAATTTAGATGCAATATCTGGCACGTTAAAAAGAGTGCTGACAGTAGCTGTGAGGGAAGAGCAGAGTCCTGCTCTCTGATGCCACTCTTCTCAACATCATTTACATTTTATTTCTCTCCATGTCGGTCGCTTCCATCACAGTCAAAGCCCTCCAGCTCACACCTGCTGCCAGAGGCATGTTTTGATTGAATGATGCTGTCATTGTTTCATGGTCAAGAGTCAGTGATAAACATTTCTAGATCATCTAAATTGAACAATCAATGGGTGTGTAGTGAGTCATTACTTTAGCTTGTTTTTGATTGGGTCACACAAGTGATTGACAGTTAATTGTGGCCCCACCCATTAATAGCTCTTGGCCCATCACTCAGTCAACACTGACACAGCCTTTTTTTAATTCAATTCAGTTCCTTTCAATTCAATTTTATCTGTATAGCACTTTTTACAAAAAGTTGTCATTCAATTTAAACAGCTCTGCATTTATTGAATTATACAAATATATACCATCCTACTCAAGTGGATAATTTCAAAACTGAACCACAACCCCTGAGCTACAACCCCACCTACCATACTACACTGCTGCTCACAAGTAACATAACTTTAACGGCATTCGGTTTTTGCACAGTAATGTCCCAAGCAGGATAACTATATCACATCAGTATTTGAAAGAAAGAACTTGAGTCACAGTACATGGCAAAAACAAAGTGTACTTTCACTGACATGTTGCTTTTGGCCTTGGATCGTCATGCAACACCATTTTCAAACTACAGGATGTGACATATAGATGATCGGGATGAGTTGGCTACACCTTTAAATCTCACTCCATTTCACTGCCTCCCTACTCTGGGTGTGTTATTTGTGCTGTTTTTATTAATAGATCATGTTTATATCATAATTCCCCCCTTAAATTCATTAAACAAAGATGAAATAAGAATGCAAATTACTGGAACACCAAAATTTCTGTAATAATTACAAATCAGGACTTTGAGTATCTGAAATCCGATCATACAGCAGCTTTACTTTTTACTTTTTAATTTTTTTCTTGATTGTCTTGATCCAGGGTTCACCACTCCAGTCCTGGAGGTCTGCTGCGTCTGCAGGTTTCTGGAGTGTCTTTTCCTTCAAAAGCCACCATAAGCCTTGGAAACAAGGTCCGTGGACTGCTTTGCCAAGTGATGGCCCAAATTAATCACTAAAGTGCTGAAGCACACCAAAAAGTGCCATACAAACCCTCCAGGACCGGAGCTGTGCACCAATAACTAAAAGAGTTTAACTTACAACTTTCCAAAAAACAACAAATAGGCTTTATATTTTCCCCCCTTTTACTTGATATATTTAATTTCGATCTATTTATTTTATATATCGTCTGTAGTTCATAGTGCTTTATCACTGTTGAATGTTTTAAATAATAAACAATTATTTTAAAATTTGAATATAACAATTAAAAAAAAAATTAAAATTAAAAAAATCCTGCATTCTGACTCTGGCCATTAATATGCGGTTAGAACTGTCCAAGACACTTATGCATAGTGTCACCAGTCAACCTTGCTTTTGACTTTGATTTTGACTTTGAATTTGCATTTGACTTTGGATTTGCATTTGACTTTGAGGGCTTGCTTCCACTGCTTTTCATGCACCCGCCTCACACCTCAATGTCTCACCAAATCCTGAATGATAGATCACTCAGGACACCGGCGGAAAAATAAACCCTGTCAGAGCAAAAGGATCACGGCTGCTCCTTAATGACACGCCATGTATTAGTCAGAGAATACTCCAATCAAGAGAAGCAGCATAGCCTTCATTTTCACAAATACATACCTTGCATTTTGATTTGTATTTGAATGTGAGCAGAGTTAATTTTCTCGATGTTAAATTTTCTGTAACATATCCCTTAGAGAAATGAAGTATATGCAATATATGATATTTTAATATCATGATAGTTTAAAACAATATGTAGGCAAATATAAAAATTACAGTAAATACTGTATATTTATCAGATACACTAGATTCATTTGCATTGAATTATGCATGTCATAGTTTTACCATGAGAATAACTATGGTAGGCCACCAGTCATAAACATACCTTTGTGTTTAGTAAATGCCAAAATAAGCAGTGTAAATTATTGGGGTGTTGAAGCCACAGGGGTGTTGTTGTTGCTGTGTGATTTGGATCCTCTTGTAAAAGGCTTGTCTCTACCTGTGCTTTTATCTCTCTGAACGCAGCACAGCTAACCTCATTTCCAATTGACAAAAAAAAAAAAAGGAAAGGAAATATTGTAAGACAGTGGCGCACAGCATTATCGGTTTAACACAAAGAGCTGCCTTTCAAACTCTGAAATGCTTATAGTGAGGGCTGTGAAACGGTACTCTGTGTTGGGCATATTTGAGTAAGATTGAAGGACAGATAGATTTCCTGCTGTTATCCTCTGCCATTGATTTGTGTGTTGGTGCTGCTTCTGCTGTTTGTTTGGTTTTTTTAACTGCATGGACACAACAGGAAGGCAGCAGCAATCCAATACGGTCTGGTGGGTTTTTATGAATAAAATCCAGCGACAGATAGTGAGGAAGTGTGTCGGACCGCTCTCCGCAGAACTCCAGTGTTTGCCCAGGCTAATGAGCGATGCTTTAAGAAGCAGGAGGGAGATTGTCATGCAAGGGAATGGATTACCAAGTCCACACACACACAGAGCGAGGATACTTGTTTTATTTTGCCGTCACTCACAAAGATAAATAAAAGCCTATGTGATTTGCCTCAAATTAGCCCAAGTCAATAAGGGCTTTTCAAAAGCTGCTCAATGCACTGTGAACGGGAGGGAATAATGTTGTCACAGGCATCAACGGAGTTTCAAGTATAGATCATACTCAGGCCTGGCTTGCATACGTTTCACCGGATACAGTTTCTAATGTATATGTATGTCTCAAAACAATATTTGCCCTACTAACAACAGTCAAAAGACATTAGCACCAAAGGTGGGTGTTCAAGTCACAACTGGAGGTCTGCAAGGCAACGATTGGCTTAGCCTCACCAGAGAAGGATTATGGGTAAGCTGGTTGAGTTCACCAGTCTCGTTGTTCTCTAGCGGCCACTCCAGGCCATCAGGGTGCCTACAGGTGCCCAGACTGACAGTATGGTAACTGCGCCATCCTCCAGTAAGTTGCAGTCGCCTAACTCACTGCTATGGGGAAAATACACCTCAAAACACACCTTCATGTTTGCAGAGAAAGAGTGGAGAGCAGCGTGAGGAGAATGTGCCTGTGTGGTCACTGACCCCAACAAGGTGATGAGCCACAGAAGACTGCATAGAGCCCACGTTTTTAATTAACATCTGTGTTAAAAATATACCTCCTTTCTGACAGACATAAAGGAATGGGAGGCACAAAGTCACACCAGCATTTGACCTGTGTCTCAGTCAGCTGTGTCCAATGAATGGAACTCTCCTGATAGCTAATAGCAGCAACAATTACAATTAGCCTACTCAATTATCACCAGTGAAGTATATACAAGTAGAAGTAGTGTGATTCAATTATTATTATTCAAATGGAGTAGTATAGTTTCATGTCATATTCTATACACATTCTTTTGGTGAGGATGAAGCCTATATAGATGCATTTGGTCCTCATTAAACTTTACACTTTTCTGATGCTCCAGGATTATGAGAATAAAGTTTCTGTCAAGGACACTGTAATTTATAGGAGAGAGTGCATAAGTGGTGACCAGGGAGTATACAGAGCCCTCTCAGGCCTTTGCGGTAAGAAGAGAAGACATGACAAATGAAAGTCCCAGCAGCTATAGTTTTATTCCTCTGACTCCCCTCCCACCTCCAAATATAAAAAACCTGAAACAAATATAACAACCACAAAAAAAATCTACATAAATTTATGTACGTAGTCTGTGGTGCCATTTTGATATTTGAGTCAAGGTTATCGCTGCAACTCCGGTGACCTACATTATGGCCACTATAAAACAGTTAATTACTCTGAGCTCTGCAGTTCTCAGACTCCATTAATGAAGTGCTCAAACCTGAGCGTTTAGAATTTCCAAGGAGATAGTGGTGACATTTTGAATAGAGAACCTGTTAAATGTTACCACAGGGAGAGCAAATTACTTTAAACTCGGGGTGAAATTTTGCTCTTGTGTGATAAATATTCCGATGGCACTTCCACGCGCAAGTGTAAATTATGAACTTGTGCGTGCTCAGCCAGTGAAAATATGTGAATACTTACCTTATCAAGAAATCACAGTTTTTATTTATATTTATTATTAGATAATGAAGTGCCATTTCCATGAAGAGTAAAATAGATCATTTAGAGTGTGAAATGGGTTGAGTGAAAAACACTGTATCGTTCACCATTCCTATCCCACCCTTGGGAGCCCGTCGAGGTCCTGACTGGAACCAAGACCAGCTCAAGTTCGAAAGTACGAGTATTGTGGGGGACAGCCCACCTTAGCCATACCTACAAAGCCAATGCCTCTAACTGGCCGAATGTGTTCTACCCCACTGTGCGCTACGAGTCCCTGTCTTCAGTTACCATGGCTACCCTAGGGGTGCACAGCCCATGCTCAAAAATAAACATCGAGTCCTGTTTAAAAGTGTCAAGATTTCAAGCTCCCGAAGAACCAGAGAAAACTCGTCACGGGGGCGAATGTTTTCTGCTCCCGCTGAATCCCTGGCTGGCGGTTGGCGCCAGATTGTGGTCGTGTGGGACCCAGGCTTGCTCCTCCTGCTCAGTCTGGATCAGCTGGGCCTGTTCTCTGCTCTCTGTGCCCTGCATGCCATATGCTACCCCCCTCAGCTGGGACTTCGGTCTGGAGTGCAGGCGGTGCATATCCTGACGGCACATTCTCCCTGCGCAGTAACACTGGAGTTAAACTGGAGTGTGTGGAAAAGGTTGGTGTGCTGCTGAATCTGAGGAAACCTATCCACAAGATGCTCATTCATCAGTGCAGGGATAACAAAGTCCAGTGCCTGCAGGTTTAACTCCAGTGCTGGAAGGCCGCAGAATCTGCAAGTTTAACTCCAGTCCTGGAGGGCCGCAGTGTCTGCAGGTTTAACTCCAGTCCTGGAGGGCCGCAGTGTCTGCAGGTTTAACTCCAGTCCTGGAGGGCCACAGTGTCTGCAGGTTTAACTCCAGTCCTGGAGGGCCGCAGTGTCTGTGGGTTTAACTCCAGGTGCGGGGGTCCACAGTGCCTACAATGGAGTGTAAGCATGGTTGCAAGGTGATTTGGCTGCAAACAATGTCTCCTCCCCCGTTTAACCTGATGAAACAGGTCGTCTGTGTCTGTGATCTGGCACTTCTGCTGCATGCGTGGAGGAATTCACAAAGAGGGAGCATGACAAACTCACAGTACACAGCTTAGTGTGACTCACTGTCTCCCACGTCGCAGCCACAAACTGTTCACACGCTGTGTTTGGCTCGCTTTGTTATGTTAGACGAGAAATTCCTGGCTGCGAACAGCCCAAGAGGCGAGCTCTAAGTGTAATAACCAACTGTCCAGCTTAAGACAAAAAACGCGTTCACCTTCATTTCATTCTTTCATGGTTTTATAGCGGTCTCGACATTCCATCGGTTAAACCCCTCCCATCTGCGACCGCTCACCTTTCCTGCTAATGAGGTTACGCAGAACTGCTGTTACGGGCTCATAATCTTATCACCGCAGTCATAATGATGAATTAATCCAACTGAAGCCAAAACATTTAATCAGGGGCAGTGATAAGTACACAATTTTTTCTCTCTGAAAATTTACATGCGTAATACAGAACGCTGGGTGAAAAATGCCTTTTTATGCACGGTAATTGAATCGTGAGAATTTAATTTTAGGTGGGCAGAAAAGTGTACACAGCACAGTCATCTGTGAAAAATACCTTCACTGTGTTGGAAAAAAAACTGTTAAGGCCCATTTGACTCATCTCGATGTTTTCAACTGATGTATCACATCCTGAAATTTGAAAACGGCGGTGTGCAATGATCCTACCCCAACATGAAAAAATGAGTATTCTGGCTGTAAAAGTCAATTTTATGAGTAGACTCCTAAAACGAGTTTCCATGTGCTGTGACATGTGCTCTGTAATACAAATACACATTTGGGCTTTTTCCTAACATGGGTCAGTTTCTTAACTGAGCGAATATTACAAATAATTACTAGTTCTGTGAAGTATGTCACCAGTTTTCTTCTGTTTTATATGTAAAACCAGCGGGGAGAGAACAAAATGATATGCAAATGAGGAGTGAAAACTACTAAGTATTTCATTTTTGGCTGCAGTTTAATTCTGCTTTCTCAAAGACTTTTTACATTGGATGATAATGAAGTGAAGATAAATAACATAAAAACACAGCAACAGGTCTGTGAAATTCAATGTGATTGAGTTGGGAAATTGGTGGAAATTACAAAATTGTGGAAATAACAACCCTTAAAAGCAATAATTTTCTTGATAAAAAGTGTGCAGCTCTTGTTACACAGTAAACACATTTTTTTGGTTGTTATTATTATTATTTTAGGTAAAAAACACACAAGCATATTTTTATAGAACAGTTAAATTTACAAATATCATATACTATCATGCTTTCAAATAAATACTTCACACTTGGTTTTGATTCTATGCGATGCAGCCAAATAAATTTACCAATTTATTTTTCAATTTAGCATTAAAATCGATTTTTTTTTTTCAAAATACTAAAATCTTTTCTAATATTTGATGGGGGATTTTTCTTTCATGTGCACTCTGACATAGTTCCTATCTATCATAGTTCCAATGGGTGCTTAAGATTCAGTATTAGTTTTCTGTTTCAGCTAATGGGTACTGGGACACATACCACTGAGCTGAGTGTATTCTGTGCGTGATGAAATATAAATGTATGACAGACACGTTGGATTGTCTGAATTAAAAATTGTGCAAACAGCCAGGAGTTCCATACCCTCATTAACTTAGGTGCAGTTGTGCATAATTAGTGAATGTATAATTGCTAATTGAGATGATGAGGTGTATTTACTCAACAGCTGGGTGTGAGAACAGGTTCGATCTATACATTTTGCATCTACTAGGGGCGTTTGGAAGTATTTTATTGTGACGTGGCAAGTTGTACATTGGTACAGACAGTTGATGTTGCGCTTGGAGTTCAAGGGGGCAATGTCATGCCTCAATGTTTATGGCTAAACCACTACAAGAAAAGGAGAAATATAAAAGAAAGGGAAGTAGACATGAAGGCGGAGATGGGGAGGGGGAGTGATGCGTAGAAAACAGGATTGGAGGGATAGACGTATTTGAGTGAGGGGCTGCTGAAAATACCTCTCCCAAACTTTTGTTTTAACCAACTCCAATAAACATGGCAAACTCAAATACATAAGAGGCTATTTTAACCAGCCAGACAGTCTGTTGCTGTGTATTTTGAACAAATGAATATGCGTACAGAGGCAGTTTCATAAAAGGAAAAGCCTAATTTTCCTCGTAATATTTATCAATGTTAGTCGGACAACCACCAAACCCATTTCACGCTATACCCTGGAGGGCTGCATATCACACAATAAAAAACTGGAGGCCAAAAACACAGGAGTCCAATTGCAGGACAATTTAACAGCCTGCAGTGTCTCAAAGCAACAGCTGAAGTTGTAGTGTGTTCTCCCAGAGGACTGTAATTCCCATGGCAGAGGAGAGGCAGGCACCAGCCCTATCATGGTGAGCAGCAGAGAGGACGACACGCACAAACCAGAAACCATACTGTGCTGTCACTGTTAGTTACTGCCATAGAAGCACTGATAAAAGTAATGACGAAACATTTGCAGAACAAAGCTGAACAATTTATTTAATTGCATGTGGTATTTCATTTTATTTATGAGAGCATAAGATTGTTTTTTGATGATGAAAACAGGAAGATTTGTCCTGTCTCCCTGTCCTGTCCTGTCCTGGCCTGTTCTGCAGAGCCACAGTGCATGATGGGATTTGTTTTCACCTGAAAGTGCACAGCAAGTTCAGGCCCAAGAAACAAGGCGAGGTGAGTTAGCTTTGTGAGAGACAAAAACACCCAGCATGCACCACTCTCCCAGACTGGAATTAAAGACCATGGTGTAGAGCCTCCAACCACACCTCTCAATGAGAAACTAATCAGTGAAAAAAGGTGGAACAGGATGGTCGGACTGCAGTTACCCTCATTTAGTTTACCCTCATTCTATTCTGTTCTATTCTTCATATCATTTGTGGCCATGTCTTTGTGATGTCCCTGGTAGAGCCGGCCATTTTGTTTTTTGTCATGGCTGGAAGTGATGTGACGTACAGTAACTAAGTGTCATTGATTATCATTAGTTCGTCTTCCTTCCCAGAGCAGTAATAGAGATTGTGAACTTCCAATCTGTGCAAGAAGTGAACAGGATCGATTCTGATCCTGGTGCAGCTGTATGCTATAAAACAGGACTACACACACACACACACACACACACACACACACAATGTACATATACGCACAAACACATACAACAACTTTAAGTCACAGTAAAAAATCACTGTAGAGTGTTATTATGTTTTATTTTCTACTTAATGAAAAATGATCTGAATCATTGTGGGTCATATGTTTTCATTTTGTCAGGAATGTTATCGATGTTAAACAGCTGTCCCATTTCAGTACTTTTGATCAGAATATTCTTAAATGCATTTAATGAGCATCATCCTCGATGTATATTTCATTATTTTATACCAAATGAGAAACATCAGGGGTTAACACAACTACATGCTAATATACACAAGCCCGGAATGTTTCACTGCTACTCTTAGAAAATGCTGCACTTTCCTCAGGCATAAATGTTTGTTTGTTTGTTGTGATGTTGTGAATGTTATTTTGCAGTTGAAAGACTCAGTGCTATGGCCCTGTTGACCCACACAAATATAATAATAAATACAGTGTGTTGCAAGCTTGCTTTCTCATCACAGTCACAATGTGCAAATAACTGCGATGTTCCACAAGTCTCTCTCAGCACAGGAGACTACGAGGTTATGAAGCAGCATTTCAAAAGAACTACAAAAAAATAATATAATATAAGCAACATTTCTGAGTATTGAGCTTTGTCAGATCAAATCTTACTGTCACTTTATCAAAACAGGAAGCTGTTTGATATAAGTAGGCTAAACTGGAGATTTCGTTCCTATACTCATTTACTCAGGGGATGAGAAGTATGTGTCTTAGCAACAGTTCTGTCAATCTGCCCTCACAGAGTCCAGGAGATCATGTCTGAGACATTACAGGGGTCAGCAAAGAGCTCTGACCACCGGGTATCTCCCTCTCTGACATCGGGAAGCGTTATTTTACACAAAAAGCTGTGAGTACTTCACAAAGGTTGGCAGGTCGCGTAGCGAGGACAGAAGCCCTTGCTGTGTTCATGTCTGGAGTTGATGCAGTGCTAGATACTCTGTAGATTAAGGGTAAATGTTGAGGCCAGGTAGGCTGAATGGCCAAGTGGAACGCAGTCCAGGTGACCCTCCCACACTGCAGGGCTCAGGGGCTCAGCCCCTAACACTCTCTGTTTTCTTTACTCTTCATCTGCTAAGCGCATCGTCTGCAGTGCTACGCAGTTTCAAGCACAAGACTACAAAGCTCCCGAAAAACTCCCATTAAATTGTTTGTTGCCGACCTGCGAAAAATCGAAGCCACGATGTGGGAGGGTCAACTGTTCATAAAATATTAAACAACGGACTTCAGCATAAAAGCCTTCTCACGTTGGAGTTCTTGAGTCGGAAACAAATATTTTTACTGAGCGATTTGAATGATTAAAACTAACACATACTCACTGACAGGTTATGCAATATTTAATTTCCAGACAACAGTCTCAGAGCCCCGGGAAAAGAGCTGAAATAAAATCTTTAAAACTTTGTTGAAAATTTGCAGAAAAAATAAAAATCAAAGTGCTATGTCAAAATAAATGATGAATAAAGATGAAGAAAGATGTGTGGCACAACACAAGAACAACAAGTGCTCTGTTATTTAAATATTATCTTTGACACTGGATAGTCCAACAGATTTTGTTTTTTCAAGCTGTCAGTCCTTTGAGTATGCATTTATCCTCTGCAGTCTGTGTCCAGAAGCCTTTAAAATTTTTTTAAAAATTCTCTCTCAGATGTGCCCTTGGCAGAATAATACTCAGAGCCAGCTCCGGGAAACTGAAAATAAATCAGGTTTTATAAGAACGATAGTCTTTACATCATCAGCGGTCAATAAGGGCCTGTCTGTTTTATATATCTCTGCAGGGGCTGTGGCGGCAGTATCAGTCAGAAAGAGTCCGTCCCTGAGGGCTAAGAGGTTGTCAGAGTGCACATGAAAGAAAAATCCCCCATCAAATCAGACTGACCATTTCTCTCCTCCGAGCACCTCGGAGGAACGACCACTTTGCAATCTCAATAAGACCGTCAGAGACGTAATCCTTTCACAAAACCCAATACCGGCAATAAGCACGTTTTTACATTTCCTCGATTATTTACACAGGCATTTGCTCTCTCTGCACTTCCTGTCTGGGGTGGGGTGGGGGGGTAGGGTCCGCCAATTATCCAATCAAAGTCATCGTTTGCGTGAAGCTCCCTGTTCAGCCTGCTTTATGGCAGAGCGCTGTCTTTCCTATTGGCCAAGACAGAGGCTGCTCCACTGCAGGTGTGGAGCCATTGGCTCACTGGTGTCTGAATGTGATTGATGAGAGAGGACACAGAGGACTACAGGACTACAGAGACTGCAGCAGGGCTTTTAGCAAAATATCGAGGTTCCAGGCCTGGGACTCGGATCATCAGAGATGTTACACAAAAGGAAAGCTCAACAGGAGAGAGAGAGAGAGAGAGAGAATAAGACAGGGAGAGCACGTGTGTGTGCAAAACACAAGAAAGATAGATATATAGAGAGAACAACCAATTACCGGGACAGAAAAGGGGGAAAAAAGCAATCATTTCAAGACCTAGCACTTGCTTTCCTCGAGAGAACTAACGGCAGCCATGAGGACAAAGGTTACGGAAAAAATAAACGGGCTTTGAAAAGGAGGAGCACGTCCAATAAGACTGAGATAAAGGCCATGGGAGCCATTTTACGGAGCCGCGCCGAGCCGATCAAACCCTGATTTGGGTGACAGAAGTGGTTGGTATGTCCTTGGTACCCACAAAGGAAGAGCTGGGCCAGCTCAGCTGAGGACAGGGCTCAGGGGACACAGACAGGATCGGGGGGGGTGTTCCTCTATATGGCGTAAGGGACCACTAACCCATTTTGTTGTTGCACCTATGTAATTACCCTTCCTTATGTTCCCTGGCCTGTCAGCTTATCATACCAACAACCCAGAACCCCTCTAAACCACTACCCCACTGTTCTTCTATCCAGGACCCCTCAGGAGACAGAGTTCATTTCCAACCCTGGAAACAGAACCTGTGTTACGCAGTTCAGAGCGATAGTGCCAGGTTTATACCTCTCTGCTGTTAGCCTGGTGAAAGCAGTGCAGTTCAGAGTGATAGTGCCAGGTTTATACCTCTCTGCTGTAAGCCTGGTGAAAGCAGTGCAGTTCAGAGTGATAGTGCCAGGTTTATACCTCTCTGCTGTAAGCCTGGTGAAAGCAGTGCAGTTCAGAGTGATAGTGCCAGGTTTATACCTCTCTGCTGTAAGCCTGGTGAAAGCAGTGCAGTTCAGAGTGATAGTGCCAGGTTTATACCTCTCTGCTGTAAGCCTGGTGAAAGCAGTGCAGTTCAGAGTGATAGTGCCAAGTTTATACCTCTCTGCTGTAAGCCTGGTGAAAGCAGTGCAGTTCAGAGTGATAGTGCCAGGTTTATACCTCTCTGCTGTAAGCCTGGTGAAAGCAGTGCAGTTCAGAGTGATAGTGCCAGGTTTATACCTCTCTGCTGTAAGCCTGGTGAAAGCAGTGCAGTTCAGAGTGATAGTGCCAGGTTTATACCTCTCTGCTGTAAGCCTGGTGAAAGCAGTGCAGTTCAGAGTGATAGTGCCAGGTTTATACCTCTCTGCTGTAAGCCTGGTGAAAGCAGTGCAGCTCAGAGTGATCGTGCCAGGTTTATACCTCTCTGCTGTAAGCCTGGTGAAAGCAGTGCAGTTCAGAGTGATAGTGCCAGGTTTATACCTCTCTGCTGTAAGCCTGGTGAAAGCAGTGCAGTTCAGAGTGATCGTGCCAGGTTTATACCTCTCTGCTGTAAGCCTGGTGAAAGCAGTGCAGTTCAGAGTGATAGTGCCAAGTTTATACCTCTCTGCTGTAAGCCTGGTGAAAGCAGTGCAGTTCAGAGTGATAGTGCCAGGTTTATACCTCTCTGCTATAAGCCTGGTGAAAGCAGTGCAGTTCAGAGTGATAGTGCCAGGTTTATATCTCTCTGCTGTAAGCCTGGTTAAAGCAGTGCAGTTCAGAGTGATAGTGCCAGGTTTATACCTCTCTGCTGTAAGCCTGGTGAAAGCAGTGCAGTTCAGAGTGATAGTGCCAGGTTTATACCTCTCTGCTGTAAGCCTGGTGAAAGCAGTGCAGTTCAGAGTGATAGTGCCAGGTTTATACCTCTCTGCTGTAAGCCTGGTGAAAGAAATGTGTATTCTCAGTAAATTAACCTCTTGTCCATTAAACTGGGTGATATTTGATAAGAATAGTTGTTTTTCTAATTGCAGTTATGATCATGAGCAGTTAAAAGTGCAGTCTCTCTAATAAAGAATGTCAACGGTATCACTTGGTTTTAAATGATTGATCCTCAGAGTAAATCACACGCTAGAGGCCAGTCAGGTCAAATATCTGTGTTCAACCCTGTGGGGAGCGATTTGTATTCCCGCCTCAATGAAGAAAAACAAAATCAAATTTAAAAAATGAAATATTAAGTGAGCTAAGAAGTCATTTCATGAACTAAAACAGAAACGTATCGCCCTCAGCCAGGTAATTCCTCCACACTGAGATTAGGCTGAAAATAATTTTCTTCTCCACTATACTGTGTTTATGGGAATGCTTTTTTTTCCCCACTGAAATAAAGAAGGTTTGACTCTTCCTCTCTTCCAGCTGCATGGACACAGCTGGCACCTTCTCTGTGTTTCTCTGAATAAACACATTTTCATTTTGAGTTTAGAGAGGGTGTCTTGTGATTGGATCGTTTTAAGGAGTAACAGGTACCAGGGGGCAGGTTTGTGATGTGATCTCATTCAGGTTCAGGGTGATGAGAGCGATACTTTATCTTCCACTCGTCTCGTTGAATGACTCACATTACCGCTTTTCAGCTGAATGAATTTTCAGACAACATTGAATGCGTTTGGAGGGATTTTTTTTTTTAATGTGGCAAGTTGTATAACGGTACAGACATTTGATCTTGGGCTTGGAGTCCAAGGGGGCAGCGTCATACCTCATTGTTTTGGATGAGGCGAACCCCCCACTGGACGACTAGAAGAGGAAGAGAAATACAGAAGAAAGGAAGTAGACATGAATGTTGAGATGGGGAGGGATGCCAGAAGCAGAGAGCATGATGGGAGAGAAGGTACGTGGCAATTTAATACCTGCGGAGAAAACCGGATTAGACGGACAGAGGTATTTGAATGAGGGGTTGTCTGAAAGTACTTCACCCGAACTTTTGTTTTAACAAACTCCATTAAGTAATACAAACAAAACACTCCACTTCATCAGTCGGAGAGAACCACAATCTACATACAAAAAAAAAAACTAATAATAAATAAAGACAAAGAGAAAAAATCAATGGAGATACATTTCTGCAGCTGAAGCTCAGCCTTGCTGGTCCAGTGTGGTGGTGTGATTACGTTTAAAATGAGCTGGAGTTTACAGTGGAGCCTCCCGAGTGTAATTAAATCAGCACAGAGCCTGTGTAAAATCATTAGCGCCTTTCCAATTTAGAGGCCACTGTCGTCATGCGGAACTGATCGGCATAATTTATAATAAGATAGACTCATACTCTGAGGCATGACCAAGATTCAACGCGGATTATCGAATGATTAAAAAGAGAACTTATACACCCTATCACATACAAAATTACGTATAAAATGTGATAGACACTGACAGTAATTATATAGTGATAATAAGGTCAATACAGTATTCCATTTAAAACGTGAATCTGAAATCCTTGTCTGTAATAAGTCATTCTGTGTATTATATTTCAATGCCCAGACAAGCAGAGATGGGTTTAATAATATGATTTATAGTAATAATAATTGAAGAGGGCATATTCAGAGTAATTCGTTAGACTGGATAGACTCAGCATCGTCAACGGTGATGAGAGGTAGATGCCCCTAGACGTGACAGTCATTCAGTTACCTGAAGACTGGTCCCATCAGAAAATCGAAATCAATATTCCGCCTTATTCCATAGTGCGGTAAAGCACTGTGCAGATCGATATGCTGCTATAGGCAGAGTCTGAGAGTCATAAGGACAAGTGTGAAGGGTTCCCGCCTTCCTCAGCAAAGATATCAAGTTTCAAAAAGCCCGGTGTCTGGCTTATTCGCTAGTTCAGTTTGTGGGGGGAATTAGATTCATCTGGGCGACTGTAATTTATTTCATTTTCTTATTTATATGGCATCGTTCAAGCTAAATGGAACAAAATGCTTCAACAAGGGAACATGATATGCAGACCGTATAAACACTAAACATACAAGAACAGAACACAATGATAAGTTTATCCCAAGTGCTGGAGGGCCACAGTGTCTGCAGGTTTAACTCCAGTCCTGGAGGGCTGCAGTGTCTGCAGGGTTTAACTCCAGTCCTGGAGGGCTGCAGTGTCTGCAGGTTCAACTCCAGTCCTGGAGGGCCACAGTGTCTGCAGGTTTAACTCCAGTCCTGGAGGGACACAGTGTCTGCAGGTTTAACTCCAGTCCTGGAGGGCTGCAGTGTCTGCAGGGTTAACTCCAGTCCTGGAGGGCCGCAGTGTCTGCAGGGTTAACTCCAGTCCTGGAGGGCAGCAGTGTCTGCAGGTTTAACTCCAGTCCTGGAGGGCAGCAGTGTCTGCAGGTTTAACTCCAGTCCTGGAGGGCCGCAGTGTCTGCAGGGTTAACTCCAGTCCTGGAGGGCTGCAGTGTCTGCAGGTTTAACTCCAGACCTGGAGGGCCGCAGTGTCTGCAGGTTTAACTCCAGTCCTGGAGGGCAGCAGTGACTGCAGGTTTAACTCCAGTCCTGGAGGGCAGCAGTGTCTGCAGGTTTAACTCCAGTCCTGGAGGGCTGCAATGCCAACCGATTTCACTAATTGGTTCCGGTGCAGGAGGTGAGCTAATTAATGTGTAATCATTGGTGAAATTTGAAGGTGTAATGTGTGGTTGGAACAAATGCCTACAAACACCATGGCCTTCTGGGACAGGAGTAATGTCCTGGTTACATGCCCTGTCACCATTAGCAACGCCCCATAAAATGATGTTCCACTCTCACACTGCCAGAATGTGCAGTTTCAGGCATGCTACCTGCAGCCAAGCCAACGGCATTAGCTTAGGTTTTAGCTTCCTGCAGAGGTATAGAGGTATGAATTTGATTAAAAAACACACACTCCCAATGCCCATTCTGGACCATTTCGTAGGGCTAATCTTTTGCTAATCTCTTCCAGTGATTTTGAATTTCGCTCATGTCTACTTCTGCCTCGTGGCACTGCTGTTCATCCATATTTATAAATGTATTTATCATTGTCATGCTGTGTCTGATCTCTGGTTCTCTCTCCATCTCTCATATTGTGTGTATGTCATGTCATTTTTTTTTCTGCTGGAGAAATGTCCTCCAGGGAACTGAGCTGAACCGAAGCACCTTGCATCATGTGTGATGTAAACATGTATACTTTTACATTTCATGGGCAAAACATGTGTGTGCGTCTGTGTGTGTGTGCGCGCACGCATGTGTGTGTCTCTGTATGTGTGTGTGCACACGTGCGCGCGCGCGTTTGTCTCTGTATGTGTGTGTGCGCGCATGCATGTGTGTCTCTGTACGTGTGTGTGTGCACGCATGCGCGCGTGTGTCTGTGTGTGTGTGCACGCGCGCGTGTGTGTGTCTCTGTACATGTGTGTGTGTGTCTCTGCACGTATGTGTGCACACGTGCGCGCGCGTGTGTGTCTATGTGTGTGCGCGCACGCGTGCGTGTCTCTGTACGTGTGTGTGCACACGTGCGCGCGCGCGTGTGTGTGTGTGCCGACAGATGACACATCCCATCCCCCTTTGTGATCATGGTTAATTCTCTGCTCTCATTATTTGAGCCTATTTTGGTCAGGCACATTTCTGTAATACGGAAATTTTATGCTCAGAAGCCACCAGAAGGCAACAGCTGGTACAATAGTTTTGTGCTGTGCAGTTGTTTCTATGCACCATTTATTTATTCCATTACTATGACAAATTGCTTAATGTAATTGTCAAAAATGGAAAGATGGCCTCAAAAGAAGCAAACTCATTTTTCAAGCTGGATATTACTGCAGGCTGATGTGTTTTTCCGCCTAATGATGATTTACTAGGTTGAACACCATGTATATTGTACTTTATGTTAAAAATAGCCACCTACACAGGGTAATTTACATGGCTCTCCATGATTATCCATTTGTGGCTCCACCCTCTTACTGTGACATCACAGTGATGCCCCCTCACATTTCAGCCAATGACTGTATGGATAAAGAGCCACACTCCACTTTTACTGCAATGGCATTTTGACCTGATTCTGTCGTTCATTTGAAGTTACATATTCATATTTTAAGAGAACAGGGCTCAATTTGTTTCGGGTAGCTTATGTTGTTTTACTATTACATTTCAGTTATTTCTTTGCATATCTTCATATATCAGCATATACTCTTATTTATTCTTTTATCTTTATTCACTTATTACCTTGACTATAGTATCATGAAATTTATCAAGATGATTGTATTCCATGGTAAAGGGTGTTCTCCCAGTCTCGGCCTGTCAGTTTAAGTCAGTCTGGAGTGTATTCACCCCAGTGTTACTCAGACAGGTGGCACAATGACAAAGTTGGCTGTGTTATAATGAATAAATAGCGTATCATAGACATGACAAACCCAGATGTGTGTAATATCAGTCCCGGTTCATTATAAATTGTTTTGAATGTAACCACTGCAGCTGGTTAATTGTCACATTCTACTTGTGTGAAATTGACACCACATAGTTTTGAATACTAAACATGGCAGCAGTGACAGAGGGTAACGTGCTATATTTTGCCCACTGCACCACAAGTTCAGGCCAGGGAGAGACCCCAGGGCCCCAGGCTCGCTGCAGACCTGGGTAAGACACTGCGAGAGCGCGTGTACAGGCCAGTGTGACAGGAATACGCTAGCGCGAGCGCGAGAATGCCGGTGACAGCTGTGTAGAGGCCGTGTTTCGCCTATACTACATATCGGTTTGCCCTTGAAAAGGTGTCCCTTTTCTTGACTTGCCGGCTCTTTTCTCCGTCACGGAGCTGTGATTGGCGGTCGCCGACAGGGATAACGACTGCTTGTCCGTCACAATCAGCGGCCCGCTCTCAGAGATGTACACGGGCATCTTAATGTGATCTGACTGGCGGTGTCACATGACCCCCGTGTTTGGTGGCGGATTCAGCAGCGCTCTGAGACATTCATTAACACATCAAACCAGTCACATGACCGCAGTTTAAACTACAAAAGGTTCCTGTATGATTGCAAGCAAACACAGTCACATGACCGCAGTTTAAACTACAAAAGGTTCCTGTGTGATTGCAAGCAAACGCAGTCACATGACCGCAGTTTAAACTACAAAAGGTTCCTGTGTGATTGCAAGCAAACGGTTCCTTTAAACTGTGATTGCAAACGCAGTCATAGAAAAAGGTTCCTGTATGATTGCAAGCAAAGAATACGGTTTTGGTTTCTCTTTATGACATTTTTTTCTTAGCATGTATGCACCACAGAGACAACGATTTGTGGATGGTGCAGACTCTTTGTCTTTTCTTCTCTCTCTTTCTCTCTTTGTCTCTGTGAACACTGCCTCATCTGACCTGATCTTCACACCAGAACACAAATCGCAGGGGTACGATCACACCTTTCATCATTTCTCCTTTTTATTTATTTATATAAAAATAAAGTCTTTATAAAGTAGAAAAACAGAGTTTTGAGCACAGCTGTGGTGGGCTGATTTTCATTGGGTTCATGTCCTGCAGAGAGAGAAGGGAGAGGAAAGAGAAACAGGAGAAGCCAGCGGGAAGCCTGGGTCAAACACTTATCTGAAATAAACTTTTTACTTACACAGAGACGCTCTGATGAGGTGAAAAATACAATTCAGTAGTTTTCAATTCAACACTAGTCCTGCTTCTGTAAAAAACTGGATCAACTTCCAGTAGGGTTCATCTGTGGTCACAACTGTTCACAAACACATGAAGAAAATCATATTCATAAAGAATACTTAAGAATCATTTAAAAAAAAAAAAACTATTGAATAATAAATTTAAATAATGAATATTAAAAAATGCACTTTTAGTGTCTCTCAAACCAAACTGAATCTTAAAATTCAGGGGTTTTTACCTGCCAGTCTATGCAGGGGTCCCCCAAACACGAAGTTTGAGAACTACTTAGACTGGTTTATCCACTCTCATCATTACAGTCTGAAACAATAGTTCAGGAGTTCTTTGCTTGTGATTGTAGGCGTGACTTTTTTGGTACTACACAGAAACATTACCAAACCGTTTGGTATTTCTGACGTCTTGCCCCGGTACAGTCATTACCCCTGTGCATCACTTAAGCCCATCATGATTTGGTGATTCACAAGGAGATTTACATTTATGCTCAGAGACTAAACTGGAATATTTCCTCATGCCAGAATTAACTACCATAAAACATGAATCTCTTTAGATAACTGATTAAATTCTTGCAAATAATGGGAAATGACAAAAAAATATATTTTCATCAATACCCAGAATAAAAATTCTTATTCATAAGATTTATACAATTCTGTTGGTAGCATTTTGAATTGGGAATAATTTCCAGGGATGTTAAATGTTACTCTGCTATCTAAAGAGATGGATAAATATTTTGCGGTGGCCTGGGAACAGAGCATGGGAAAAAGATCCAACTACAGCCTCTGAGAGTAAAGTGCATCTCCTGTGTTTTGTGTGAGGCAGCAGAAATTACACACTAACTCATTCATATTCTGAGAAGTTAGATTAATTATTACAATTTCATAGTTAAAAACCTGTCTTATCTGCATTTAAGAAGATTAAATAAACCTTAAACAGCAAATTTATGTATC
Organism: Albula goreensis; assembly: GCA_022829145.1. Classification (NCBI taxonomy): domain Eukaryota; kingdom Metazoa; phylum Chordata; class Actinopteri; order Albuliformes; family Albulidae; genus Albula; species Albula goreensis. Next base: position 47,832,112 of record CM040742.1, read on the forward strand.
ATTTTTAAAGGTGCCATACAAATATGCAGGAATGTACAGCAGGTTAGGCATGGGGCGCTGTATTTCTTGAGGATCTTCTAAATGGCATACTTACAGTGCAGTGTATTCACAGCACTTCCCAGATGGGTTCATTACACTGCCAACAATTATTTTGACCCGGTGCTAAGTCCCTCACCTCAATACCGCTGGCATTAAGTAAGAGATTGACTCTCCCCTGGATGGCGGATGGCGGCTCTGCGCGACGGAGGCCGGGGGTTGGCTTGCGTAGGGGCTCGTGGTCGCAGCCCGCGGGGATCCCGTGCTCATCTCTGGGTCTGTAATGCACTATTAGCAGGTGAGTGAAAGTTTTTGATGTAATCTGAGCACACCCTCCTTCAGGGAGGCCTATCAGCCTGAGCAGATACCGCCGCCGCCGCCGCCGGCCGAGCCCCCGAGGCTGCTCTCTTAAACCGCTCCGACACACGCCAGAGTATCATACGCTATCATAACTTCACAGCAACACCTTCTTTATTAAAGACGGCCATTTCTATCCTCCAAGCCTCGCAGACTGTCCTCAAATGCGACCCCGAAAATAAAACCGAAGCAAGGAGTCCTAGCTCGATGCTAAGAGTTCAGCACCAGCATGTAGGCATTAATGAAGAATGTTATGTGAACAATTAAAAATATCTCATGTATTCATAAATTTATGAACGTGAAAAAGTATAATCTGTAATACAAAAAGGATGGCAGAGTAGCTATACTTAATTGTGAAAGTATCAGCCCTTGAGCCTGGCCGTTAATGAGGGGTTTTTATGTAAGAGAGATTCTGGAGCAACAAAATATGGTGATCAAAGGTCGTTGAACTGAAGTGAGTTTGTACTTTGGAAGAGTGCAAAACCAGGGGAAAAAAAAGTTATGAAGCGCACTGTCCACACGCTGTGCTTTTTTACGTTGGGGCTCAGGGGGTATGACAGGAGCTGAAACGTTTGTTTGGAGATGGAGACTGTTGCTAACGAGGAGCATGACACCATTTTAATGGCCTGAAGAATCCGCCCAGAGAGGCAAGCTTAATGCTATCAGTGATAATGGACCAGTGAGTAAATCTGAGCCAGATTTTTTTTTTGTAGAAATAAACAATAGAGAGACACATTACATAAATCTATGACAATAAGAAATATTAAACTGTAATTTTTAAACTTGAGTTTTATGATTAATTTGCAGCTAGGGATGGACCTCACATTATTAAATGCTCAATTACAACAACAGCACACGGACAGGATGTACCAGAGCTTCAACACCATGCCACATGATTTTATGAATGTGAAAAATAAGACCAATCTTCAACTTTTCAGATTGTAGATAGGCAAGCTCTGTTCCTCAAGTGTTGCTGATATTTTGCTCTGGTTTTTGCTTCATTTGAATTCCTAACTACATAATATAACTAATTATTAGAATTAATGAATGCAGGTGTCCCTGTCTCGGAGTTGGAAGAATAATTTCCTCAGTCACACGGGGAATATTCAGGCTCTCGCACTTAATTACTCAATAACTATAATCAAGAGCTGGGGAGGAACAGAAACAGAGCCGTTTCTGCTGCTCCAGGAATCGGTTAGCTTTTCACTGCTCTACAGATCATAAAAACAGCCAGGGCGCTTGTGACTTCTGCACCCGCTCTCAGCCAAACGACTTTAAACATCAGCTCTCCGGACACCAGAGTATAACTGCACCATTTTACTGAAAGCCTTCCCTTAGTGAGCAGCTTTCACTGACCTGGAACGCTAATCATTTTATACAAACATGGTTTTGAGACAATACCATTTGGTTAAGCCACTTAGATCCCTTTTGATTGACTGGCTGGATTTTATGCTTGCTGTGTTATAATTTAAGCCCTCAGAAAAAAACCAGAACAATAAGCTGGATTTTAACTTAACGCTGTTTTTTTTTTTTTAAAAATACTAGACAGGCTTTAATGAACACAGAAACATCATTCCACAATTTGCTGTTTGTACGATAGCTTCCATGAGCACGCCAGTGAATCAGAATGCACAGTCAATTATGCATTGAAATATTTGATATTTAATTATGTTTACTTCATTTTTCCTTCAATTTCATAAGAGGATGAAATCCTTCATTGTTGCTATTTGAATAGCAAATTTCTTGTTAGTTTATTTCTACAAATTCACAAGCCTAGTTGGAGTGTAGCTGTGCATACTAACGATATGTTTATGCTTATGGGAGACGAAGCTGATTCAGGAACATCACAGGCATATAAATATAATATAATATAATATAATATAATATGTACAATAAAGAGTAGATTTCATAAATGATCTGATTCCTTCCTGTGGTGTGTGTACTGTAATTGAGTTGTGATTATTAATAAAGCAGGCAGGTGGGAATATGTTATGATATTTGATTACACAAACACAGGGGAATGTGTTATAATATTTTATTACACAAACACAGTTTGTAGGGATGACTGAATACGAAAGCTCTCCCAGGATCTGCCCACTAAATTACATACATTCAGGAAAACCTCCAAAGACAGAACAATCCAGACCTGTGAGTCAAGCCAGAACTACTCCAGAGCTGACCCTGCAGTGTGACCCTGCAGTGTGGCAGAGGACTGACTCACGTATGGGAGTTTCTCATGGCATGCCTGGCTATTTATAACATAACATCACTCATAAGGATCCTCCAACAGACTAGAAAGTGTGTAATTAAGACCATTTTAACTGAGTGTTGATATTCAGAGGTTGTTGTCATGGTTACAATGAAAAGCAGGATTAGGTATTAGACTAGGTATCATTGTCATGCTTTTTACCCTTGTGTGTATTTCTCACCATCAGCGCATCATAAGAGTCATCAATTTAACATTAATTGACAACTTCAAGTGTATAATAGCAGCTTAATTAAATGAAGTGATTAAACATCATCAAACGCACTCTGACACCCATCCCCAGCACTGAGTTGAGGCAGAAATGAAAATATTTTTAATATTTTGGGATAGTTCTCAAAGACACTAAATCTGTGCTCACCGATCGCGGGTGTGATGTAGAATTTAGAAACAGAACCCTCTAGTTTAAGAGTTATGAGCTCCATGACAACCGACCTGTGTGACTCCCATACACGGTCTCAACTGTACAGAGGGCAACACAGGATCGAACTTGAGAACCTCTGATGTAGTGAAAATAGTTGGTATGATTCTAATGCATATATAACCACGATATACTTTTAATAATCTGTGAAATTTAAAAAAAAAAAAAAAATTTTAATGGCTTACAGTACCGGCGCCAGGCCCAATTAAAATATGAGGCTTTTCAAAATGTTTCAAAAAAGAGCCAAAATTATCAGATCAGAGCTGCATTTGGCAAGGTACATTATTACTGATTCAACTCGTACGCTACACAGGCGTATTAACGCATTTTTATTTATTTTATCTCTTAATTATCTTTATCTCTCCAGAACTGTCTTCAGCGGTTGAGCAGGCAGCGTTTTGGCGTTTGTCCAAACTTGATCTCAGGGGCTGAGTCGCCGTTTCTGCAGCCAGCCGTGCCACGGAATTTCGCCGCATGAATCACGGGCTGTCCTCGGACCGCTAATCCACCAGCGTCTGATATGTCTCTAGACAGCTCCCGCATGCAGACCTGCCAGGGCCGTCGCGTTTGTGCTCGCAGGTGCGGACGGATGGACGCTGACACGAGAGCAGCTACATGCGCGCCGACAGGCGTTTGGTTAGATGCATGCCGACAGGCCTTTCTCCAATCCCAGGGAAAGCAGCGGCATGGCTGCCCTTCTCTATCCACCTCCGGTTTTCAGAGTGAATCTGGGAGTTGGTTGATTCCAACAATACGGAAACAAATTTTTTTCAACTATGAAATGGGATGGTGTCGATTTTCTTAAATAATGAAACCCTGGAGAAAACTGTTCTATCATATATGTTTGATGAAGACATGGAGAGGAGTTAATGAAATCTCATACCTCTACCATCACAAGTTTAATGATCATCAGTCTATCCATACTCTGAATAGCAACCATGCCATATTTCAGATGGGCATGCGTGTAGTCTGGGTGTCCCGCTCTTGTTACAGAAAACAAAAGGATAGTTTGGATAGCTTTGGTTTTCTGTGAGCACTTTTTGCTACAAGTAGCTTGAACCATCACAAAAGAGGAAAAGAGGGGATTATCAAGGGAAAATGGGATGTCTGGGGCATGTGGTAACTGTCAGAGGTTGCCAGGTGACCAAGGGGTTGCCAGGTGACCAGAGGATGCCATTTGAGCAGGGGTTGCCAGACAGAGAGCTTCTGCACCGGAATAGGGTCTGATATTGAACTGTGGGACAGAAGCATGTGCCGGTGTCGGGGTGGGTCTTCAGTGTCATCGGATGCCGTGGAGACATTTTGGGGAAACTGAAGACCAACAAAGCATGTGAATATTCAGTGAGTTAGCACAGTCTGAGACAGTCTGAGACTGGGGTGTCAGGAACCAGCCTCAGACGGGCGATAAACAGCCCTGGAGGACTGCAGTGTGTGCAGCACTTTTGGTGGCTGCATTTTCTTCTGTTTTTCTTCTGCCGATGTAGGCCTTGGTGGGTGATCTCAGTAGCCAATCATTGATTTAAATGAGAGACACCTGATCTTACCCAAGGAGGGAGGCTGGGGCTGCAGGCTTCTGCCCCAAACCTGCGCTAAATCAGCTGATCACAGCTGATTCAGGACCATGATTAGTTAACGAGTTGATCAAGGTGTTTCAGTGAGCTGTTAGATCAAAGGCCTGCAGCCATGCCAGCACCTCTCAGATACGATTGGCTGAAATGAATCACTTAACTACTGAGACTCATCGAGGACCAGCAGACACTGTTAGCCCTGGAGGACTGCAACGTGACACCCCAAATTTAATGGTATAGTTATCCAAGGCTTAAAACTAGGGACCTAGCTACCCAGGCAAATAAAAATAATATATACATGTTAAAATTCCTGCAGAGATTGCATGCATTTTATGGTTTCTTATGTGTGTGTATGCAGTCCTAAATCACCCTTGTTCCATCAGATGTTTTTGTATTTGAAATCATGGTGCTGTTTGAAGAGTATTTTTCTCAAGGGAACAATAATTGCGATCCACTCTATAGGAGTACAGTGGAGTGTAGAATGATGTAGTGTAGTGTGGTATGGTATCATGAAGTATAGTGTATTGGTGGGCAGTATAGTGATGTGTAGAATAGTGCAGTGAAATATGGCACAGTGTAGTATGGTCTAGAACAGTGTAGTGAAGTGTGGAATAGTGTAGTGTAGTGTAGTATGGTCTAGCATAGTGTAGTGAAGTGTGGAATAGTATAGTGTAGTGTAGTACAGTATGGTCTAGAACAGTGTAGTGAAGTGTGGAATAGTGTGGTATAGTATGGTCTAGAACAGTGTAGTGAAGTGTGGAATAGTGTAGTGTAGTGTAGTGTAGTATGGTCTAGCATAGTGTAGTGAAGTGTGGAATAGTACAGTGTAGTGTAGTGTAGTATAGTATGGTCTAGAACAGTGTAGTGAAGTGTGGAATAGTATAGTGTAGTGGAGTGTAGTATGGTCTAGCATAGTATAGTGAAGTGTGGAATAGTGTAGTGTGGTGTAGTATAGTATGGTCTAGCATAGTGTAGTGAAGTGTGGAATAGTACAGTGTAGTGTAGTGTAGTATAGTATGGTCTAGCATAGTGTAGTGAAGTGTGGAATAGTACAGTGTAGTGTAGTGTAGTATAGTATGGTCTAGCATAGTGTAGTGAAGTGTGGAATAGTGTAGTGTGGTATAGTATGGTCTAGCACAGTCTAGTGAAGTGTGGTATAGTGTAGTGTAGTGTAGTATAGTATGGTCTAGCACAGTGTAGTGAAGTGTGGAATAGTGTAGTGTAGTATAGTATGGTCTAGCACAGTGTAGTGAAGTGTGGAATAGTGTAGTGTAGTATAGTATGGTCTAGCACAGTGTAGTGAAGCATGGAATAGTGTAGTGTAGTATAGTATAGTATGGTCTAGCACAGTGTAGTGAAGTGTGGAATAGTACAGTGCTGTTCCCAGGCAGAGCAATGGGGCTGTACTCATGACCAAGCTGCTTCACCTGAGCCGCTCCAGTAAAGTATCCAGCTGCATAAAATGATAGCGTGTGAGAAATGTAAGCCGTGAAAGTCGGTTGGGATAACAGTATCTGCTAAATGCCTAAAATGTAAATGTAACATCACCCTAAACCCCACTTTGCTCCAGGAGAGAATAGCAGTGATATCCAGGCGATGTGAAATTGCAGCTTACCCGAACTACTAGCACAGTAATCATCTAAACCTGGGATTCAATTTCATACTTTTGTACTTTGCCTCACCTTAGATAAAAAAGGAAGTAGGCCCATTGCTTCCTTCAAGACTCATACAGTATTTTTCATTTAAGTTCAGTTTGAAATTATAGGAAAGCAATGTTTTAGTGGGAAAAAAGGAACAACGTACAAAGCAGGGGAATTCAGTTTCTTCCCCCTGAACAAATACACCTTGGAGCACGCTCTTTGCACTGCGTTCAGTTTAGGAAATATTTTTCACAAGAGAAGAATAGCAGCACATTACATTACAGGATAGGGCGAAGCTTCGGGGAGCTACTTTATTCAATATCGCTGATGCTGGGAAGTTAACCGCAAACTGATGAATAAAAGATATTTATTTTAACCGAGAGGTCCTCCTTTTCAGCTTCCTGCTGGGTTTAATGTGCCAAACAAAAACAAACCAAAAAGCCAAACCAGATTGTGCTGCCCTGTAAATATTTCAAGTCAACCGTGTCCAACTGCTTTGAATCTGGCTGCGATTCAATCAACATTTTCCCTTAATTTTGATTCGCAAGTAAATTGATGTGTTAGTCTTTTTGTTGAATCTAAGCATTATTTCGCCATGGGTTTTGATAATCACTGAACTGTGTTCGTTCCAGAAAAGTGAATGCTCAACGTTTAAACGTGAATCAAAGGTACTGAGGAGTGACTGCAGAGTTGAGCCCTCGTCTTTTGAACCCCAGTTATGGTGCACAAAAACCACTTATGTCTGAATGTCAAGAATCTGTTTATGCGAACATCTCCCCTCTGCTGGGCTTTTGAAACTTATTGCCTCTGACTCGGATGTTTGTTTTCCGTTTTTAACCTGAACAAACTGTAATTGAAATCAGAAGTTTTGAGGCAGAAAAACATCAGAATGATGAAAAACAAAACGGATTCTGTGGGTTATGTTATTTTTAGATTAGTGGATTTGTGAGGACAAACATAAACAAACAGACCATGTAACAGCAATTGAACAGAATGCTACGCATACACCCACTGCTGTAACAAACAGGGAAAATCATCATGAGTGTGTATGTGTGCTACACTCTTTATCGGACTACACTCAGAGTTTTTTGTTGATACAGTGCTGTTTAAGCTTTAAAATCGATTTTTTCACAAAAAATAGGATTGGTGATGACAACACAGGCACAGCTCCCGTTCTCTTTATGCCAAAGTACACCATTAACAGGAGAATTAGCTGCCATTACAAGGTCCCTCACACCATTCTGACTTGAACTATCTCAGGTGCCTCACGACCAAATCGACAGGCTCGTTTAAAGCCATTGTCTTTTTCAGAACGTTCGATAACAGTGGACACCTTCCTCTGCATGTTATAAAAGAAGCATAAACGAAACAGAACTAGTTGTCTGGATATGCAGATTAATATTGCATAACTATTCAGTATTTACCATATACATACTGTATATATTGTATATTTTGCAGAACTATTCAATGTTTAACATATGGTCTTAAGCAACATATGAGTTTACGGTGAACTTCTGTGATCATATGATTGTATGATGAGCATTGCCTTGGCACGCTGCTTTTCCCTGTGTCCTCATACCATCCTGGATAAAAATAAATATGAATGCAGCTTGAATTATTGCCAAGTCATGGTTTTTAAACTGCATGACCTACAGAAATTATGCAAGTGTTCATCAGCATATTTGAAGTCTCGACCTCTACATAAGAGTGGCAATTAATTAAGCAGTGGGCTAGAGGATCACTGCCACACATCTGTTCATTATTTAAAGTATGCCATTCTTCAAATAAAATATTTAGTTTTTATGCTTAATTTGTGGAGTTCTGGTTGAGGTAAAAGAAAGGGTCATGATTAGGCTTAGCGGTCACTTAGTTATCCATGAACATGCAAACAGATACAGTACATGGGTATTAAATACATATAATTGGAACATACTGTTACGCAATAATTAGTTTGTAACAAGACATAGATTGCTATAACAGTAACAATGTAATTGCTGTAGTAAATGGGTTACTTGAAGCTCTGTTGACACATAATTGCATTGGAATGTTCATTTTCCTCTTTGTTACTCAGTAGTGACGCATCCGCTCTCAGAGAACTTCACATAATGACTCTTCAGACTGAATGTGTTTTTACCCACTGATAACCCCTTGTCTTCGGCTGCGAAATGCAGCAAAACCGGCTCCTCAATATGAAAATGTCGCTACATGCTATGTATCGAGAAAATATGTCACGTCAGAGCATATCGTACACATAACATTTCAATATACTGCAGAGTCTCACACGATTGCACATCTTCTTTTTGGAAATCTGAAATGTTTGTACCTCAAAACATGACATCAAAATACACCTACTTACTGAATTTAGTGGTAGTTTTATGGGAATTTTTATGGAAATTTCATGTACATAATATTACTTACATAGCTGTCACCTTCAGCTACTCTTATTTTTGTGAACAACAACATCTGAGATTATAGCAGTATCTCCTGGCAGCTGATCCTGGCGCACACTGGAAGTGTAACTGTAGGTCAGACCTGCAGAAATAAAGCTGGACCTCTGAGGCTCAGGACTAACACATGCAGGAACACCAGTTAGCTCAAAGTGGTGTTGGTGTTCTGTTCTGCTAATCCGTAACCTGTTTGTGTTTCACAACAACGGATAATGTGATCATGCTTTGGAACAGCGTTCCCTTCACATGGAGAGGTTGACATTAAAAATAGAATTCTAATAAACTAAGAACTTTAATAAAGAATTCTAATCTCACTCTAATTCTAGAATTAGAATTCTACTCTCGCATTTGCAACATGCTGTGTGTTTGATTGACAGGTGTTTGCGTAGCTGAGTGTCGAATCTCTGGGGCTTGGCTGTAAATGTTGCTCTTCTTCTTTCCCAATGAGAAACATTTGTGTGCTTGAAAGGTGATTCAGGTAATTCTGACCCAACGCCACGATGTCATCACATTCTTTACATATTGTTAACCCATGAGGTGAAACCATGGAAACCGTGCATTTCTCCCTCATGTCACCTCATCACGCAGACAAAGATCTTGGAGAAAGTGATGCAGGAGTGTGTAAGAGACTGCTTCTCAATGAGGGAGCACAGCTGGGTCAAATGCAGGTTTAAAATACGTTAGCCTCCTTAAGTCTGGGCCCTTTCCACACAGAAGAGGAGTCTTTTAAATCAACTTGCAGTGCCATGAGGCCAAGGAACCCCAACTGCTTCAGTGTCTGTCCTCCATTTACTTTGACTATCACTAAGGCATCCAACATGGTGCATGGGTAAGAGCTGCCCCCAACAGAAGATCAGAGAAATGAGCTCTGAGAAACCAGAGAGCGCTCTCCTGCTGGAGGCCCTTACCGGGAGACAGGACACTTACACAACAGAGAAGCTGCGCGGTGAAAGATCAAACCCTCGCTGAGATCCAGGGGAGCGGGAGAGGTAGTGATGCTGTAATCAAAGAAAGCTGCCATGTTCATGCTTGCTTGAAACATTTTGCTATGAGAGTTTAAAGAACAAGAAGAGGAGGTAGTTCCTCCTCCAAGGTTTGTTTACCTGTCTATCTAGCAAAGGATGAAAGGATGATGAAAGAAGAATGACAAAAACAGGCCATTCAGCCTAGCCTCGAATAGCCTCATTATTTATCCAGAATAATAATATCCAACTCTGCATCAAGCCCGGGCTTCGGTGCAGTAAGGGTCTCTGCCATTTCCAGAACTGACAAGTTTGTGTAAAAGAACAGACGTCAGAGGGGTAGATGCCCAGTTTAGGACTTCTTCTGACCCCTGTAATGCCTCACACATGATTACCCTAGACTCCATCAGGGCAGATGGGGAGAACTGTTGCTAAGGAACACATTTCTGAATCCCCAGAATAAACGGAGAACAGGAATGAAATCTTCAAATTAGCATTTAGCTTACTTGTATTAAAAAGTGCCCTGTTTGATAAAGGGTTTCAGTAAAGTTTCCTCTGTCAAATTTATTGAACAATTTCACAATTTCAACTCAACGATCAGGCTTGATTTAAATTATTTGGCTCCTTACACAAATATACAGACACTTTATAGCCAACTAAGGTGAACACACACATACACACACACACACACACCAAGAAAATAAGTAACCCTTTTGATGTACTTATCAAACAATTCAGTTTCACCATTCATCCAAGTCATGGTGTACACTATAATAATTTACAATTATATTACCAAGCGGTTCCTCTGCTCCCAAACAACTTTTCCTCTGCGAGCAGCGATCCTCGACAGACAGGAGTTCAAATAAATTAATCCTGTATTATCCTGTTTCCTATTCATTCTGACTACGGCTCCTGACAAGGTCAAACTGTGTCACGGAATTCCAGGGTTTATGTAAAAACCAAGCACAGCAAGGCTGGGAGAATGAGACAGCATTAAAATGCATCTCATTAAATTACAGTTTGATGAGGATTTAAATCCTGAATCAGCTCATATGTAAAACAACAAGGCCAGCAGCTACAGCCATAACATTAACTAACAGTATTATTTTGAATTATTATAATTATTATTTGTTCCTGATGTTCCTGAGATCTCCTTGTGGTCAATTTTTCTGACAGCGAGTTATAAAGACCTCTTCTACCATGAGGACTGAATTTAATAAAGACTTGAACAGACAGACAGGGTACCGCTTGTAGACTGGAGAACTGTGAATGAGAAGTGCTGATTAAGATGAAACAATTCTCCACATGCTCTGTAAATTAATTCCAAATTGAACAAGAGAGAGAAAAAAATTGAAATAGTTCTCCACAATGGCTGAAAAAATCTTTGGGGAAATGGACAAGACATTTTGCTCAATTGTAAAGCATTAATGTTGGCTGCTAACATGATCCTGCCAACACCACAAAGAAGACATAAAAATGAACTGAGAAAAATGCAAATGCCTTTTAAAGATGTGGGCCAGGATTCAGTCACTGTCAGCCCATAACTGTGGTGTTCGATAGAAGCATCCGTGTTTATCTCCCCTCTCTGTTTTGCGAGTTCAGCAATTTATCATTAAAATTCAAACTGTTCAGCTGTCAAACTTCTAGTAGAGAAAAAGCAGAACTGGCTTATTTGGGTGTGAGCAAAAGTTAAAGACAGGGCTGCTCAGTATCAGCAAGGCCTCAGTTTTCATCGCAACCAGAGTTTTTTTGGACGGGCGATTTGATAGTGTTGGTTTAGCTAGTTGCTTATCATCATACATAATGCATAGTCATTCTTTCTGTTATAATACATTCACATTCTTTGTGTTATTAATTGGATAATCTAAAAAAACAGATCAACAAAAGCATGTTTTTAAATATAAAATATTTAAGTCCCTATGTATTTACATTTTTGAAATGCATTTATAAAAGAGATGACAGATTGTAGGTAGAAATTAATCAAAAAGACCAAAGACAGTTATACATTAATTATACGGAATACATTTCCAACTCCTACAGTAGAAGCAGAGAGCTTCAGATGCTACAGTAAGACAGAAACGTTGAACCCAGGGCTCTAATTCAGCAGCATGCATGATGGAGACACACTGATCTCAGACAGGCTGAACGGCCTGCATCATCAATACACTTTATTAATTATGCATTACATGTGTGCCCATGTATGCTTACATACACTTACACACACACACTCACACACACTCACTCACACACACACACACACACACACACACACACACACACACACACTCACACACACTCACACACACACACACATCTCAATATCATCCTCACACACACACACACACACACACACACACACACAATCACACACACACGCTCTCAATATCATCCTCACACACACACACACACACACACACATTCTCAATATCATCCTCACACACACATTCTCAAACATCTTCTCTCTCTCTCTCTCAATCTCATCACACACACACACACACACACACACTAAAATATTCTCTCTCTCTGTCTCTCCCTCATACACACACATACACACAGTACATAAAGATTTCAAACACTTTTCAAATACTGTAATCAGAGCGTTACCCAGTGCTGCACAATGCTTATTGATGCCGTGTAAATTAAATTATATAGCTTTTTAATTATCCTATATGCAAAACTATTCTACATTTGCTTAATTCCCAATGCATAGTAATAAGAACAACACAGTTTTTCAAATTAAAAAATGAAAATTGGCTTAGCTTCAGTTCACTCTGGCGGGGTGTCCACTGCCCCTGTGTGTGTCGGAGGTTTATAAATTGCTCTCAGCCAATCTAAATGCAAAACATCCTAAAGCAATGATTTAATTAAAATATATAATCCAGAACAGCACGTCCGGCACCCAGAACACTGTGAGCAGTACGTGCCGTCGGACCAGATAGGGAGCATGTAATTCCCCCGGAACAATGGCAGGCCCTGGGTATGACTGACAGCTCGCCGCTCAGCTCCTCTCCTCTGTTCTCATCCGCATTACATAATAATAATATAATATAATAATATACACAAAACGGATGAGCGATACTTCATTTGCAATTAACCATGTAAGGAAAATCATCCAATTAACGTTAACTGCTTCATTACCACAATAAACGGGGGTGATCACACAGGAACGTGTAATGAACGGTTTTTCTGGGATTAAAGGAGGACCTTTGGGGTTCTTACATTTGAGACCCCCAAAGTGGGAGGGAGGGGGGGGGGGGGGAGGGGGGAGATGTGCCCCCCCCAACAGGCACATCTTAATTTCACTGTTCCACTGGGGGGGAACGGCTAACTTGGAAAACATCATTTGGCCCGTAGTTAAAGTTATCAGTTCTCATGCTTTACCTGCTGGGATGGTACGTCGGCTTACGGGGCTTACGTTTCCCACAATGCCATGCAGAGGGCCCTGTAATGCCTCATTAGTGGCCCGGCTCACCTCCTGCGCCCCCGATGTTCCGGTGCCCTGACGGCCCCATGGTGTGAAGACCACTTTGACAGAAAATTACCCAGTCCTTCCGCCCTCAGATTTAGCGGCTACAGTGGGAGCGCTTCTGTCATTAAGAAAATTATGCCTGCAAAGAGGCCGGCAAACTATTTAATCATTTCCTGTAGCGGTTTCTCATGTGCGGCGCTGCTGCTGTTAGCACTTAGGAAGCGGGGCCTGATTGCCGGCTCCAGCAGAAGATCAATGGAGATTTGATGGCACAGCGGGCCGAGCCTGTCGCTCATGTTTCACCCAGCAATCTCGCCTGCTAACAACTTATCTTCAATCAGACCTTCTTCATACGTTAATCAGTACAATGGCAAGAATGTGTTTTTCTTACCCATGTTACAGCTCGTAATTAGTCCAAAACAATCATTGTAATTAACCCTAATTATCACTTCTTTCATTTTTCAGTTTTATGCCCTAATTATCTCTTCTTTCAGTTTTCGGTTTTATGTATTAATGTGTCCTCATTAATTATACCTATTGGTTTTTTTTTTTAACCATCGCGTTCTGTCATACTGTGAGGATATTGGCTCAAAAAACCCCACCTGAATTCCCACAGCAGCCAGCTCCTAACCTCAATTTATTTTTAGACGTAAGTATTGTTATCTTTCAGGAAGGTGTAAAGTCATCTCCCCACCAATTAGAGAACAGAGTCGCTTCCGCTAATGTCATGTCACTTTGGCATTTCCTGATAAAATAAAGAGAAACCATTAACCTACGCAACTTTCAACCAATAAACACCCACTCTGCAGCAGGCAGTTATCTGTCACTCATTACACGCAATGTTATGTATACACTTATGCTTTCCATAGTCATGCACTCTGTTAGTGTAAAAACTTACATTAGGAGCCCAAGTTTGATTCTTTTATATTTATGGCATATTTTAATTGTATCATAAAAAATTAATAAATTCATGTAAATGTTTTTGTGAAGAAGCTACTGTGACAATGTTTCTCTCATGATTTTTCAAATTGCATGTTTTATGTGTGTATGTATTGTATTGTTTTATTCATAACATCTGTTATAACATGTTATTACAGTTTATGATGATTTCCATACTGTCATAAAGCATGCATTAATATTTGATATGACATATATTAGCATAAGAGCTCATGTCATGTGCTAAACTTGGTATGTCAACATGTATCTTAACTTATATCAATGCATACAGTATTATGACAGTGTTTTGGCATTTTTGTAAGCGGCAAGATACTGTCATAACAGGTGTTATGTCATGATTATGATAGTGTTATGTAGACTTTATGACGCATAGTTCCTGTAAAGTGTTGCAGTTCTCTTAGAGAATGGCCTGTTCACATTGACTGAGCAGAGAGGATGATAAGTGGATTCTTAGTGTCTGCTTTCTCCACAAAGTCCACTGTGTATACTGGGATTTGTTACAGTCAATTACTTGATCGATCATGGCTATTGAAAACATATGTTTATGTTCCATAAATACACAAATAGACAAGTTTCAGTGACTAAGTTTCCACACTCTCAGCGCTGTGGCACCATGGAAGGAAACACACAGCAAAAGGTTAAAAATAAAAAAAAAATCCAGGTCCTCCTCTCAGCCTGACAAGCTGTGCTTAAGTAAGTAGCCTAATTGAAGGCAAGTGCTCACACCTGGGTTGATTGTGGCCTAATTGAAGGCAAGTGCTCACACCTGGGTTGATTGTGGCCTAATTGAAGGCAAGTGCTCGCACCTGGGTTGATTGTGGCCTAATTGAAGGCAAGTGCTCACACCTGGGTTGATTGTGGCCTAATTGAAGGCAAGTGCTCGCACCTGGGTTGATTGTGGCCTAATTGAAGGCAAGTGCTCACACCTGGGTTGATTGCGGCCTAATTGAAGGCAAGTGCTCACACCTGGGTTGATTGTGGCCTAATTGAAGGCAAGTGCTCACACCTGGGTTGATTGGAAATCACCTCCAGCTGAGCCTGTCTGTTACTAAGGCCATTGCTGTGCAATTTCCTGCATTGTCTCCAGGCTGAAGGAGGGAATTGGAGCTGACAGCAATCTCATGGGAGGAGCCATGGGGCTTGCTCCTCCCTCCACCTCTCCCAGCGCCATGCAGCACATCCTCCATTGATTTCAACTGTCAATATATAACTGAATAAATGACTAAAATTATTTTCTTTATAGTGCATTGGCAAAAACAGAAGCATTTTTCATTTGACTGGTATTTCATTACGGAAAATTATATTTTACAGCATAAATAGTTATATCTGACACAATGTAACCAAACAAGGGCACGGGATCCTTCAATAGACTGTAAGAGTAGATCAAACTAAGAACAATTTGCAGCTAATTTTGATTCAGGAGCTGTTATTATTGTGAGTATAAAATTGCAGCAGGTCTCCAGGACTGGGTTACGCTGTTACAGGCATGAGGCATGGAGGGTCTCCAGGACTGAGTTACGCTGTTACAGGCATGAGGCATGGAGGGTCTCCAGGACTGAGTTACGCTGTTACAGGCATGAGGCATGGAGGGTCTCCAGGACTGAGTTATGCTGTTACAGGCATGAGGCATGGAGGGTCTCCAGGACTGAGTTACGCTGTTACAGGCATGAGGCATGGAGGGTTTCCAGGACTGAGTTACGCTGTTACAGGCATGAGGCATGGAGGGTCTCCAGGACTGAGTTACGCTGTTACAGGCATGGAGGGTCTCCAGGACTGAGTTACGCTGTTACAGGCATGAGGCATGGAGGGTCTCGGTGATACAGAACTCCAAAACCATTTCATACAACATGCTGATTTTCCACAGGTTCCTGAATTCCCATGGTGCTCCCCGTTTCCTCCCACTCCCCATCTCTGCCTTCGCCATGTCTTGCATGGAAATTTATTATACTGAACTGCTGTAGATTTATTCCTCAGCTCTTTCTCCATACTTGCTGAAAGTGGGTTTATCCATGGAAATGATCCTCATTTCATCCGGCACATGTCCCTGTCAGAGAGCTTCCATCTCGTCACACCACTTTTATTGCTTGCCTGCTTTGCAATATATTATATATTGATTTTTCCTCGCAAAACACATTAAAACACTGAAATTGCCACTTTGTCTATTTTTAAAGTTGTTTCCAGTTTTAATTGGATAAGTTCATAATGGCCATGGAAACTGTACTGAATGAATATCGCATATTCAGGGTTTTTTTTTGTTCGCAGACATTATGTACGCAGTCTAGTATATTTGAAGTAACTGAAAACAGAAACTTTGTTCATTGATTTCTCACCTCCCTCATGTTAAATGCCATAAAGCGTAGAAACCCCAGTGACTGACAGATCCCAGCCGTATAGCCAGATTTTGCAACGGGCAGAAAGTACACACTGGGCAGTGATACGTTTGCATTATGATTATCTGCTTTCTTGTACTAAAGTTTATGTTCAGGAACAATAATTGCCTACGTAAGTAACTTGGGGAAATCAAAAATATTTATAGGCACTCAGAATCCCATATTTATCCCATACTATAATCTCAACAACAATTTTTCAGAACAACTTCTGGATAAAATCAAAAGCTTTGTCGTATTCGAGTGAATCCTCAGAACTCTCCAAATAGCCAATGCACAAGTTTACTTCCAGCTCCTCCAAATATATAAAAACATTGAACAACACACCGCCAACAGATATTTATAATGGTAAGCAGTTATCATAATGTAATGCAATTAACAGCCATCGGCATGGTAACAGATCTTGGGTTAACCAGGAACTGAGCCTAAACAGGTCTTTTAGCAGAGCCAGTTTGTGCCAAACGTACTGTATTATGCATGTTCATCTGAAGCATATGCACACAGTAACACCTTAGCATGTGTGCGTGTCTGTGTGCATAACTGGGTGAGGAAAACTAAATACACACAGAGCCCTCTCGCCCTTTAATATTTTTTTTTTTAAGTATTGTTATTTTTTCTCTTCAGCAGTCATGTTGATTTATGCAGAAGTGCTATGTTTTGGCCCCAGGTACATTCCAGCAGTAGTCATGCTGTTATTTTACATATATTTCTTATATTTTTATTTATATATTTACTGGTATTTTAAAATAAATCTGTTTCCAAATGCTTTGAGTGGTAACCCCTGACCCGAAATAAAAGCATTTTAACCTTTTTTCACCGGAACAAGCGGGTGCATGTGTTTCGCCAGGGATTATCTGAACTGCAAACCCTATTGCCTCAATGGAATAATCTTCTCTGGCCTGTCTCACACATCTCAGAATCTCATCACTCACTTACTTTTGGGTTCATCGGCTAATGTTATGCTAGTGTTAAAAACAAGTAGGCTCCAGAATGTGGACAATTATATCTGACCATTACAAATGATATCTTAAATCACCAAAGGCAAAAGACCTCTGTTCTGCAGTAATATGCAGTTAACGTTGAAAAAAGTGATCTTAACAACACAATATGGAGGGTAGGATCCTTCGTCCTTTTCCATAACTTCACAGTTATCCCACGGTCTGGAAGATGTGGCACTATGGTCATCACTCTAGGGCTCTGCTCACTCGTGTGAACAACAATAATAACCGCGTGGTTTTCCTATGATCAGTGTGAGAATGACATTACATAAGCTAAAGAAATCTCACATTTCCATCCAGTGTTATTGAGTAAGTTAAAGAGTGACTGTCAATGACATTACACCATTATAAAACCCAAGTAATGGTAGGGAGTTGGCAGTTCTCTGTGTCTCAGTGGCTCTCCTTGTTTTGTGCCTGGCTACAGCAGAAATCTGTGCCACTCCTTTATCAACACGCATCATGTCTTTCTTTTAATTATTTCTGTAATTGTTTTTATGCAACCCCATAATGGGTTTTCTGTAATGAGCTGTAAGCGAGTTATTTAAACCAATCAAATTAACTATTCTCTCACTTACAATGATTGTTTCACTGTAGTGTGCCTGTCATAGCTCCACCCAATTTTGGTTTCACAAAGAGTCATTGTTATCTCAGTGTGCAGATCTTCTGGGCTTCACTGCCTGAATCACCTGGATTCACAGTCCTGCATTCAGAAATTAATCATATTTTTTGATTGATCACAAGGTTTGCTGTAACTATAAAGCGTAATAAATCACATTATGGATTTATTCATTAAACCCTGAAGTAAAAGCATATGGGAACAAAACCAAGGAAGCAGGCCAAGAGATATTGGTGCCCAGATGTACTGGCAGCTCATGTAGTGACAGCCTCCGGCCAGCAGGGGGGGATCCTGCGGAGGTCCACCAGCCAGTCTCCAGCACTTGGGCCTTCTGGGAAATGGGCCAGCTGAGCGAATCCCCATCCTGCAGCGGTCCATTCAAAGGGCACGTTTGATCGAAACGCCGCCGGGCGCAGCGAGAGAAACCCATATCGTTAATGACCATGACCGTCATGGCCATCGGCCCGCCGCACGCAGCCAAACTCTGGCTTTAAAAAGGGTATCTGTTTACTCTCGCTCCCTCCCTACCTCTCTCTCCCATTTAGCTCCCATCCAGCTAGCAAACAGCTCAGTGCATCTGCTAATTGCCCCATCTGCCATGTGTAGGATTCTGTGGCAATCTCCTCCAGAGATGTGTGTTTTTTTCCCCTGTCCGCAGCAGAAGGAAAACTCAGAACCAGGCCAGATACAATAGGCCTCATAATTACGATGCACACATAGAGATCGGTGGCGTTGGGAAGGCTTTTGCTCCATGCCCTGTGAATGAACCCTTCCAGCTGGGGGGGGCCTGGAACGAAGACCTCGGCGGGAACACTGGGAAGCCTCACCGGGCAGAGCGTTAATTAGGAAATATTCAAAGTATTCAGTAAATTATGTATTTAAGGTTCTCTGTGCGACAGTGGTACAGAGCATATGATTATCCACTCATGACAGGAATAAGCCAGCAGTATCTTACTGTATGGCACACACAACATTGGATATTGAAACAATTTTGGACTAAGTTTCTATGCAGCTAAATAATTTTCAGTGTAGAAAAACATGTGGTATTTCATTGTTCCTAAGCTCATGTAAATAAAGCAGATAAATGACACTGAATCTTTGGCTGTGTCACACTTCGTCCCATGATGCTTACATCTGATACTCACTGGGTTTGCTGTCTGGTGCTTTGCTGATATCTGTCCAGTGTCAGACGAAGGGGTGCTGAGTGAAAGTCCATGTCAATTTGCCTTCAATGCAAAAGAGAACATCATGCAGAATCAAAGGGTCTAAATTGCCGTGCATTTTACCTTGTTTGCTGTTTTTGTAGTTGAGGAGACTGTGGGTGATTGGACATCGCTGTAAGGTGGATGGTGCAGACAGGTTGGAGCAGTATATCCACCTGAAGCCAAATCACCTTCACTCTCTCACAAAGCCAGAATAGCAAATCTCCATTTTTTAGAATATTTCACATCACTTGGTAAAAACAGACAATTTATTTTCCCCATGTTGACACAGGTCAGTTGAAGTGTCTTTCTTTCATCTGAAATGTACTTGTGTCCAAGGTAAATTAATTATGGCTGTGTTGAATTACACAGGTGTTATGCCTGTGCATTAGTGAATTGCTATGGTGTGGTAACACCAAAAACTCGTGTTTAAGACCATCCATGATGAGCTCTTAATTGCTGAGCTGAGCTTTTCCTCAGACACTGTGGAATGGAACGGTGTTCTCATACAACTAGAGTCAAAAACCTGACTGAGGAATTATGGTGCATTATCTGACATATGTTTGGCCCATAAATCGAGCCATATCGCCTGAGATCTTAGGAAAGACGCTCTTCTGTCTGACAAACGAGGCGTGACGGCCTTCAGGTCCAGGGATGGAGCTAGCCTGGATGGCATGGCGTGATGGATGCAGCGAGAGGAGAGGAATGATAACTTTGCAGTGATACTTAGATGGCTGTTACCTGAGATCTGACAGAGTCCTGAAATGGATTCTGCGTAAATGTACAGTACAGCTGTGCTTACCTGAAGGCATACAGGTTTAAAACATTGGTGCTGGACCACAGGGCAGTGAATGGAACAGCTTCATTGGCACCTCCAATCAATCTTCAGATCCGACACCCCGGCCAGCCCTCTCTGTTCTGCAGCCTCTGGGCTTCTGACTGCCCCCTCCCTGAGTGCTACGCAGCATGGTCACGATGGCTGCTCTGCCCTCCAGGTGGTGGGACGAACCCTCCACTACCCTCCATCTTATGACGGAGACTGAAGATTCAATTCTTCCCATCACCACCCTCTAGCAACCCCATATTTTGTGCCAATTGATTTTGTGGTTTTATGTTTTAATCTTAGGGCTTGTCATGGATGTGTTCTGTTTGTGTTCAGGATTTGTATTTTGGTTCTGGTTAGCATAGCATTAGCGCTTTAGTGACGTTGCTCTTATATATTGTCGTACAGTTACTGGTCTGGGATGTTAATAGCCGCTCTTATTTAATTAGCTTAATTATTTATGCGACTTGATATTTCAGCCAAAGTTCTTGAAAAGCTCATGAATGATGTGAATGAAGTGTGCTTGCATGGGCTCACATAAAATGTTTTACCAAAGCTTATTCTATGTGTGAATTGGTTTAAGTAGCTAATTAGCTGTAACTTATCCACGGTGATTGGTAGAAACAATGCAAGCATTGGATTAGTATAGGCTTGACCTGCTGACAGACAGGCTATAATTGGAGCAGCAAAAAGACAGCAAAATAAAAAATAAATGCTCATCAAACCATAAAACCGCCATTAAACCCATATGAATATGTATCTGAATAGCACAAAATTAGCTTCAGTTAATAACCAGTAATTATAGGTACAAGCTTAAAGAGGTTCTTCTGGAGTTATTGGATTGTAATCATAGGATAGCCTTTTAGAACAATATAGAACCATTAATGAACTACAGAAGTATTTCATTTATTTCTAATGGTTCATTAATGGATTCATACAGTATGTAAAACAGTTATCCTTTCATTTTGAGCAAAGATAATCTATTGGTGGTATTTAAAACCTTAAAAGTAGTTTGTGAAAAGGTTTGCTGTTCTAATGACCAGTCTCTCTTCCATTGCTGTCATATCTGTTTGTATGAAATGGTTAGCGTGGTTTCGCAGGATTAATGGGACTGGATTATCGTTTTCTCACGTGTTGAACAGGGCGCACCTGTCAGTAAGGCCATTTCCAACAAGCTCAAATGAAACATCTGTTCATTTCCGTAAGAGAGGTGTCAGGAGGGTCTCATCCGCCAGCGTGTACGGATGTCAACATATGCGCTTGTGATGGCTGTGTTTGAAAATGCAATGAAATGTCACTGCCAAACATATCAATGTTTTAAAATAGGTTCATTGGTTGATATATATTTTTTTAAACAACTGTTAAAGTACAGCAAATTCCCACACGCATCACTCAAGATACATGTGTGTCAAGAATAACAACAAAGTAGTGAGTTATATTCCCTTCACATTGACTATTCTTGTGTTAGGCAGACAAGCGGAAATGACAGGCTTGCCTGAGTCCGTAATAGGTCATAATGAGCAAACATGTATTTTTTATTTGTATTTTTTATTTCTTTTCTTCTATTTTAACCTCTTGTTGCTGCTTCATATTAACAACCACTTTGCTGATCTGCTAGAAAGGACTTTGCTGTGCAAACCACGACAGCATTTTAGGCATTTGGAGAACCCCGTCTGGCGAAGGCAAATTCTCGCTGGGCTCGTTTCCCACAAGTTGTATTTGCGCCTCATTGAATTCAGTTAAATGCGAGGTGTTAACTGTGCCAATAAACAGATGCGTTTCCTGAGTGCACGGGGCCCCCCGAAGTGACCGCGTTGGCTGCTCAGCTGCTGCAGTGTTCCTGGGCGTTTGGCAGATTGCGCACTGTCTGCATTCACGGATGAACGAAGCTCCCTAGCTCAGCGCAGTGGACTGGGCCTGCTGTGGCCACAGTCTTCGCTGCAGGAGAAGTGAACACGTCAAATGTGCTAACGCAACTACTGTATGGACAATAGGAAATCTCATTGTGCAGACAGGAGAGGAGGTCTTCTCTGTGGGAGAAGCTAACGTGCTAACACACTGCGCAATACCCCTTCTGGACGACGGGCAATCTCTTCGCGCAGGTAGGAAAGGAGGTTGGCTCAGTGGGACAAGCTAACGTGCTAAAGCACTGTGCACACCTCCTCCCAGGATGATGGGAGATTTCTCCCTGCAGGTAAAAATGGAAGTCTGTGCAGAGTCCAGAAACACACAAACTACCATCTGCAGACCACCCTGACGGAGCAGGAATTTCTCACACATGCTGGCCAGGTGTCAGATTACACAAACGATTGAGCAAATTAAATCATTTGAAACTGGCATTAAATTCAGGAGAAACAGATACAGGCCTTCATGCCCACCCCGATGCAATGTACTATAATTCCGCCATATGGATAGATAACGGACCCTTCCACAGTGCCATCTGTAGACCACCCTGATTGGCCACAAGGCCTCACTTGTGTTACCCAGCACCAAGCAACGGGCCCCTTCTTTTCTCTCCAAAATGTAGGGCAGGCAGTCCGCCTTCTTTTCATAATTTTCCTCTTTATTCTCGGCAGTAGGGCATTTTAGGAGGTAACAGATGAATAAGGGAAGAGAGCAGAAATGTGCCTGAATCAGGATTCATATCCTGACAACCTGGTAGGTTGTAAATGCAGGGACGAGAATCGGCTGCTCTCTCTCAAAGACAATTCAGACTGCCTTTGTTCTCCATGGGCAGGAAAAACACACCCCACCCCAATGCCAATGCATAACTGCCTGAGCCCTGCTCTGTGAGAACACCGCTGTCCCACCTGACCCCCCACTACTGGAGCAACCCAGAGAGACATTGTTTAGGCACCAACAAACAAATTTTTATAAACCAAAGAAGATGAACAATTACAGATAATTGCCGCGGCATCGACATTTAATTGGAGGCTCTTCTGAGTTCCCGTGGATGGCCCTTTGAGCACATCGAGATGGAGAGCGTTTGAGTAATTATACGCAATGTACGTTTCACAGAGAGCCAGTTCTCATACCACAGTCAGAATTGCAAACGAGTATTTCGGCACAGCTCTTGAGTTTTTTTTTTTTTTTTTTTTTTTGTCCATCCCCCCACAAGTCATTAGAGAAGTCAGCATGGGGCTGCGAGGCTAAATTAGCTGGGTATGATTGTTCAGCTTTTACTTCATTAATTCATGCGAATTACTTGCAGGCACCCTGTCAATACTGCGGGCATTTGACCGCTCCCCGCTAATTGCCCTGGCCTTCCACTCTGTTCGGCGGGGAAGTGCAGCTGGTGGCTTGTGTCCAGGGTGCGGAGTGACAATGCCACCTTTTTACCGAATCTTACCCGACCAAGTGAGTATAAAAACATGATATTTTCACACTTTTACATCGTCAGGCACTGCATACAGCTTCCAAACTAATCTGTTTTGAATATGCAACAAAAAGACACTCAAGACAAATATGAAGTAAGACTTGGATCCAGGGCAAAGGTTTGTCAATAGATTTTGAAGATTGATAAAGGTAATTTAATTGAGTCATACATCACTACTGTAAAATGTGGCTGAAGCAGGCATTTAACCTTTCATATAAGATCAACAGTCAGCCAGTCTGCTTGCCAAGCCATCCAGAAAAGTGTGTTTTTTTTCTTTATTTCCCTGACAAGACTGGCAGAAACTCCATGGCCTTGCTTTCATAATCAAAGCAATGCAAAGATGGCCCGACACAGAATGAGCTGAAGGTTCATGCACAGCTGTCCTTAGTACCCCTTTCAGCACTGCAAATGAATAACATTTTTTTCTGCAATAAAACTTTTGCTTTTACAATTAAGAGGAAACATGCAAATTAATGAGATCACATTAGACCCCCTGCTCACCAAAACGACCTTGTGGAAGTACATTACTGTGGCTAATAACTTTATGAGCAATATAAAAATGGCTGTAGCTGAGCGTTGGTAATGACCTGCATGATAATACTTTCTGCCCCTGGCTCTTCAACATGTACATCATTTATCCAAAGAGCTGAAACATGATTAAGAGTAAAGAATATGTTTATTTATCATATTTCAAACTCCAATGCCCTGCCACCCCTCTCTCTGTCTTTATCTCTCTCGTTATACTGCAGTCCTAATGATGTATTTATTCTGTGCTAAAATTCATTATTTTTGTTCTGGATACAAAGAGTGGGGTAATGGCAACTGAGGAGGTGAGCTTACATGAAATAGCTAAAAGGGGTGTGTACCCCCATATAATTCTGTGCACCCTTGACTACACCATTGTGTAGGCATAATGTAGGTTTGGAAAGTAAGGAAATTCTGAAGCACGCAGTGCTTTGCAAATCCACCAGACCCTAAAATCTTTACTCCATGGGTTCTTGTACAGTACATCGAGTACTGTCATGCAGAGTGTCTCTGCTCCCTCTAATTATTACATGGAATTATGACCATATTATATTGGGCTAAAAATATGAATTGATTTCATTTAAATATGAATATTTAAATGAAATCAAAGTGGCTCAGCTAATGAATTTCAAAGGTCCCTTATCAATGCTGTATTCTAAATATATTCTGATTGTAATTGATTGTTACACAGAATTGTGCCTGCTAATATCATTTAAGAGTGATGTATTCATGCTAAGGGTGCACCTCTGAAAATGTCTCAGTCATGTTTTTGAATGAAATGAATTCCTTTCATTGTTTTTCTCTGCTATATTCCATTCTCTCAGCTGGGCTTTCTGGTAGCATATGAATGCAAAATTTGCTGTGACCTAAAAAGGAAAAAGGAAAAAAAAAAAAAAGCAAAACCCACAGTGGTACTGTGTTGCATTTACATGTAAAACTTTAAAATAATACTCCACTGTATTCTTCTACTTAGTGAACAAGAAGACAGATTTAGTCTGCAAAAATGCACTCCACAGACAATTTTAGCTTCCACTTTCAAAAGATGAGATCTGCCGTCTGAAGTTTGACACTCTTGCTTTTCTTGTTATTTCCTCCCTTCGGAAGCTAATCAAGAGAAAAGACATAAACTATCTGATAATCTATTCACTGTGATCTGATCTTCAGTGTTTTCATTGTTGAAGCTTTTGTTTTAAATTCAAACTTGACAAGGACACAAAGGTGCTGTATGATAAGGGTTCAAAGGGTCCAATTCCTTGAAGGGATGTTTTTTTTTTTTTTTTTTTGCTGCATAAAAATATGGCAACGACCCAAATGCTTCATGTTTGTGGAGCAGAAATCGTTTTCTTATTTCTGAGATGTTGGATCTGATGCAGAAAACATAGCTGCGAAGGATACACAGGGGGTTATGCAACCATAGACCAGCCACTGAAGTTGAGATCAAGCTGGATGCTAGTTTGAGGAAATGATGGCTTCTTGTGGATAAAAGCACACCAGTCCTAGATTACCGTGGATTTTCTGTGACACAGAAAAAGCCTTGGTTGTTTGAACATTAAGCTGACTGCACCAGATTCCGGTCTTCGGTTAAAAGATGAGAATCACAGGCTTCCATCACACTTGAACCGCTGTTAAAGATTATTGTTTTAAGGGAAGTGCTGCTTAACAATGTTCGGTTTGAAAAAAACACACTAGCCAGATCATGAAATGATGCATGTTTTGTTTGCCCAGCTGAGAAATTTCCCCAGCCTTGGTTTGGTGAAATAAATGAAACATTTTTTATGCTCTAGTTGGATATATAGTAAATGATAAATATGGCGCAGTTTTCAGAACTGCGCAGAACATTTCTGGCTGGCTTTGAACCCTGACAGACCGAAATATTAATCAGATGCGAGAGTTTCGGTGACATAATCGAGTGATTGTAGATGCAGAGTTATGTAACTTTGAACAGATCTGATTGCCGTGCTTTGGGTAATGTACTGTTCATTCTCTTTCTTCCTGTGCACACATAAGATATGAGGGATTTGCATTTTGATGTGCGTTGTTAACCTTGGAAATACAACATGGGAGACATTGTTCTACTGCTCTTTTACAGCTTTGAAATATCTCAGGGGGGAAACGGCCCTGGTCCTCATCATGCAGTAACACGTAACCCCCCAACCCCCAAACCCCGGAAACTGTAAAAAAAAAAGGTCCTGACCCCAGAGCCAATGAACACCCTGTTCTCCCACTCTCTGATCTCAGTACACACACATTCAGTTTAAGCTGGCAGACAGAAGACATACACAGGCTAAAGGAATGTCCTCAACAGCACCAGAGGAGACTTCTTTGCACATTATTACAGAAGACCATTTAGTGATAGATAGTCATTAATGAAGCATTACATAGCACAGATTTGTTAATGGTTCAGTAATGGTTCTGTTCAGTACCATAGAAGCAATAAATGGTTCTTTGATGGTTCTGAATGGTACTATAGAAGAACTAAAGGGTTTGTTAATGGTTGGTTAATGTTTCTATATTTTATTAAAAAAGGTTCCTATGTTTATGATTCAGAACCCCAGAGGAGTCGTTTTTCCTCAGAGTGTAGTGACTGTGACAGTTCCAGAGCGAAGATACCAGAACTTAAGTGTTTTCAGACCATGGTCAATCTGCTCCTCTTCAATATTTGGGTGTGCCTCCTCTTTAAAAATGTTCGTAAGCAACAGAAAAATCTTAAAGTACATGATTATGACGGTAACTGATATACTTTCTTTAACAGGCAAAGCGGCTTTCATTACAAGGAGCTGAATCAGATAAGTTCATTTTGAAAGTGCCCTTACAGTAAGAACCACAGTTAAAACCAGAGTGGGAGTTCATCTGTAAAGTGGGCTGCAAGCACTGCGGCAGACTTATTGATAGTGATCATCCATGAGTACATAAAAACGTAATGACCAGAACAGGCCATTCAGCCCTTCAGCCCTGCAGTTTACCTACTAGTCTAGAGTATCCAGCACTGTATCAAGCTACAGAGTATCTGCATCAAGCCCATTTACCTACAGTCTACAGAGTATCCAGTATCATCATCAAGCCCATTTACCTACAGTCTAAGCCCAGTGTAGTATCAGCACTTTACCTACAGTATCAGCGCTGTATCAAGCCCATTTACCAGTCTACAGTCTGCATCAAGCCCATTCACCTAGTATCCAGCACTGCATCAAGCCCATTTACCTACAGTCTACAGAGTATCCATCAAGCCCATTTACCTTCATCTGCAGCCCATTTACCTACAGTCTACAGAGTATCCAGCACTGCATCAAGCCCATTCACCTACAGTCTACAGAGTATCCAGCACTGCATCAAGCCCATTTACCTACAGTCTACAGAGTATCCAGCACTGCATCAAGCATTTACCTTCAGTCTAGAGTATCCAGCACTGCATCAAGCCCATTCACCTACAGTCTACAGAGTATCCAGCACTGCATCAAGCCCATTTACCTACAGTCTACAGAGTATCCAGCACTGCATCAAGCCCATTTACCTTCAGTCTGCATCAACTGCCCCATTCACCTACAGTTTATCCAGCACTGCATCAAGCCCATTTACCTACAGTCTACAGAGTATCCAGTACTGCATCAAGCCCATTTACCTACAGTCTACAGAGTATCCAGCACTGCATCAAGCCCATTTACCTACAGTCTACAGAGTATCCAGCACTGTATCAAGCCCATTTACCTACAGTCTACAGAGTATCCAGCACTGCATCAAGCCCATTTACTTACAGTCTACAGAGTATCCAGCGCTGCATCAAGCCCATTTACCTACAGTCTACAGAGTATCCAGCACTGCATCAAGCCCATTTACCTACAGTCTACAGAGTATCCAGCACTGCATCAAGCCCTCTTTGTGTAAAACATTTTCTATCTGTTTGGAATTTGACCTTATCTAATTTATATCTGTGTCCCCTTGTTCTACAGATTGAACTCAACCAGGAAAATCGTTTGCAAACCCATTTATGAATTAGAAAACCTCAGCTGAATATCTCCTTATTCTCTTATTTCTCAGTGCTCTGCAGTGTCTCCTCCATCTCTGGGGTGGGCGAGGCCGTCGGTCTCTGGGGTGGGCGAGGCCGTCGGTCTCTGGGGTGGGCGAGGTCGCCGGTCTCTGGGGTGGGCGAGGCCGCCGGTCTCTCCACCCTCCTCTCCAGATGAGAGGAACCGAAAACTGAACCACATGGATCAAGACAACATAAAACAAACAAGTCCACCACTTAAATGCTTTCATTCAATATGTTCTTAAAAAAGTATTTCACAAATGTAATTCATTATGTTCCTTATGAGTGAGTGTGAATCTGCAGGGAATGTTGGAGGTAAGTTTACATATGACAACATACTTGGAATGCTTTTCTGTAACTTTTTGGAGCAATTAAATGTTCTGGGGACATTTTTCATTTTTCTCATCATAACATCATCTCATCATCTCACTGCCAAATGGCCCCCAGACTCAAATACTTCCCAATAATTCTATGGATCGGGATTGTCCTATTGATATCCTTCATAATCATACCAATAAAATAATTATATGCTGTGCTTTTCATAACATAGAAGCAGCCAAAAAAAATCCTTCGACAAGTACAAAGGACAGTTTCAAGGTGCTGAGGACAATCTGAGAAGGTCCTTCAGACAGTGTAATGTCACATCCAAAAGAGACTCCAGCTAGCATTGGCACAGGCTTTCAGAGTGGCCCCCTGTTAGCGGAAGGTTCGTATGACAGAAGGGGCAGAGGTGAAGTTTCAGGGAGCTTATTTTTCTGTAACAGCTGAACCTCGCCACCTCCTCTGTCTCATTAAAATGAGCCCAAATCAACAGAAAGAGAGTAATACATCTACACTTATATTCAGCCATCCAGCAGATGTTTTTGTCCAGATGTTTATCATTTCTTTTGTTCAAATTAAATTACCAAAAAGACCTTCTGGTATCTCTCAGACTCTGAAAATGGTCTGATCAGTAAAAATAGAACAAAAATAGATTTTGAACCTGAAGCAGAAAACAAACAGATTTGACATTTTGGCAGAGACAGCCTAGTTTATCTTCCGTTCCCAGCCTTGTCTTGTTGCCGTCACCGGACCGCCATCATGAGCTGTGATTTATGACAGGACAGGAGTCATGTCTTAGTTTGTACCTGAGTTTTGTTCAGGCAGTGGCCAAGTAATTCTCCAGCTTTGATCAGACAGTCTCGGCGACCTCGACGCATGCCTTTGCTCCAACTTTCCCTTCTCGTGGCTCCCCCACACCAGCCAGGTGCTCCTTACACCTGGTCAGTCCCCCTAATGCTTGGAACCAGGAACTCTGAGTCTGGAATATGTCAGCCTTTTTTTGTCCAATAAACAGTTTTTAACCCAAGGGAGTTCCAGGCCAAACACACACACACACACACACACACACACACACACACACACACACACACACACACACACACACACACACACACACACACATATATGGGTACAGCCGAACATTCAGCACCACTGCTGCCATTTACCACCACACAAAACCCAATGTGACACTTCTCCTCCTAGTGGTTTCCATTTGCCCTATATATAAGCAGTCATGAAATAATAATTATCTCATATTTTTGGCTTTTTAATTACAAGTAAAGGGAAAAAAAATCATAAATTTACATGGACTCTGTAACAAATGGTTTTCTTGTGAGGCTGGATTTGTTGTGTTTATTATTATTACTTTATCAACTCATACCCATTTAATCTCAGAGATTGCAGGTTTGATTCCCAGGCAGGGTACAGCCATTGTACAATTGTACATGGTACTTCACCTGAATTGCTCCAGTAAAATACCTGTTCTATAAATGGATGGTGTGTGAAAATGTAAGCCGCTTAAGTCACTCTGGATGAGCCTGTCTGCTAAATATGTAAACGAATAATGCAATAATTCTGCAAGCGTCTGAATATTGCAGTCAAGTTTAAATGATTTGTTTCATGGACAGTGTTTCTCTCCACATCTGGACGTCAGCTGCTTACATTAAATTTCACAGTTAGCTACAGTCAGATTAAACCATTTAAGCTGTGAGCAATTTCAACTTCTATTGGTAGCCTTGGAAGTTTTTTTTTTAATCGAGAGAAAGAGAGAAACATGGAGAGATGACAAGAAAAACAAAGTGAAAGGAGGTATGTGAGCAGGTGGCTTGTGCTGAGTGTGTGATATAAGGAAAGGTTGTAGGTTCAAGCAACTGGAGCAGCTGAGACAGAACTCATACACACTCACATACAAAGATAGACACATGATATTGTATGTCAGCTCCTCCCATTTGTGGTGGAAAGAAAACCCACTCCCTGTCACTATGTGGCGCTGATAAGCTCAGTTCAGGTGCGGAAAAAATGTGGTACGAGTTTGTGTGTGTACGTGTGTGTGCATGTGTGTGCGCATGTGTGAGTGTGTATGTGTGTGCGCATGTGTGTGCGTATGTGTGAGTGTGTATGTGTGTGTGAGTGTGTATGTGTGTGTGTGAGTGTGTATGTGTGTGTATGTGTGAGTGTGTATGTGTGCACAGCTCTCCTCCAAAGCGGGGTCATTTTCACGGATTAACTGGAAGATCGGGCCATAGAGAGTTGGAAATTGACTGCTCTCTGAATGGCTGAATAACAAACCTGCGAGACGTGAAAGACGATACCCAGAGGGAAAACCGCAGAGAGGCGGCCCTGTCGGTACAGAGCGCAGTCAGGCCACTAAAACGCAGCGCGAACGCATGCACACAGAAAGTTTCAGTCCTGTGCAGAGTGGATATGAATACCTCTTAAAGGGAGTGTGCTTAAAGGGAGCATTTTGCCACAGTCTCACAGATTCAGATTCATATCTCAGAACAAAAGTATTTTTATTTTTGAGATTTGGGATTTGGAGTATGAGTCATAAACCCTCTTGCAGTCATATCTGAGCCATCTGTTATCACATTAATATGGATTGAGTCCTGTAGTGTGATTCACTGTAATGATTACAGTGTTAAACCTCTGCTGGCCTGGATATCTGACAACTGCTCTGTCCTCGGCGTGACTTCATGTCTTACGTTTGTTTTCCAATAGCTGCTGAAGCTTGTGATACTGACCCACATTGTGAACCTGACAGCTCCCTGTTAAAGGAGCGGCACACGTGTATTTTAGACTCCAGCAGAACGCTAAACGCAACCAGAGCTGTGTGCTTTTTAAAGATGATGGGAATGAAGGAGCATGTGGCCCTCATTTGAGCCAGGAAAAAAAATGGGTCCCCAAAATTGAGCTTATAGATCGATTTCGTGGTAAATGCATCTGAGAAGCACCTGTCTGCTAACATGGTCTGAAGACCCACCTCTTCAGCCGATACCTGGTCTCACCACCAAACCCCCGTTTAACACTTGTACTCATTTGTGATCACTTGTAGATTGGATGTATTATTATTATTATTATTATTATTATTATTACTATTATTATGTACTGTTTACTTGGCTATGCTGTGTTTATTACTGAGTTATATGGACTTTATTTTTAGCTTTGATCTGCTGTTGCACAGTGATACGCTTTCTTTCCTGTATTGTCGTTAGGCTGGCTGTATGGTCTCCTTGTACGTTGCTTTGGCTAAAAGCGTCTGCAAAAATGAATACATTTAAACGTAAATGTACATTCTTAAAGGTAAGTAAATGAGCACATGGTTGCTTGGAAACAGCTACTGGGTACCTGCCACTGATTAGTTCCTTGTGACATCACAGCCAATATAGCATCACAGGCCCTTCCAGGGGTTGATCTGAAGAGAGCGTCATGGAAACAGGCTGAGCCCTGGGTATCTTAGAGTATTTGTGACGCACTACACACCAAAAGAGAGAGACTGACTTTCAGACATGATTAATGTACAGTTTGATTGAGGAGGGAGTGGGTGGGGGGTGGGTGGGGGGGATTACTACAAAAAACAGGTGACTCACCTGCAGAACAGGCCCTTCTCCCGAACAAATGATCTTATGACTTTAAGGGTAATTAAGCAGCAACTCACTGAAAACATCCACACTTTTCTGATGCACATGTATTGTGTACACTGGATGTCCTTGGTTTGGTGTCACGATATTTCTGAATTGATGTGGATGCACATTGTTCTGGGAGTCTTCTAATGGAACCCAGTAATAGTGGAGAGGAAGACCCATGACCTGCTCTTTACAATGAGGAATGGAGGCTTTATGAAAAACAACCGCAAACCGTTACAGCCTGAAAATCACATTATGAGTCTAAAGTGGGATTCATTTCAGGCTGACCAGTGTTTCTGTAACTCGGAGCTCTATACAGCATCAGATAAACTACATCATTCCAAAGGAAATTTATTTTGTACACATATGATGCCTGCTGTATAGAAAAATAGAACAGCACATGTAGATAAATTCACGCCAGCGAGGCGCACAAACAAACTGGTTATTGGCCAATAAATCATAAGATATACAGTGCACAGATACAGAAGCAGAAACAAATAACTAAATCTATGAGGTTCTGCTGCATGGCCATCATGATTGTGTGACTCCATTTTGCAGGGGGGCTATGGCGTCTCATTGAACCAAAAATGGGAGGAGCTATTTGGTTATCGGGACCAATGACCACACTGGCTTTAGAGGGAAAACATATTTGATTGGTTCAAACTAAGTCAATGATTGACAGCTGCTTGTAGCTCCACCCTAACATGGGTTCATGAAACCTCATTTCATTCCTCACCAAACACAGCTTAGACAAGCAAATCAGTCTCTAAGGTGTAAATGTTTTTCATGGAACATTCTGGAAGGATGACTGAAAAAGTGTTCTCCTACCTCCATCAGTTCCATTCATTATGGTCCCCATTAGCCGGTGCTAGATGGTCTTCCTAGGGTCCACACAGGAAATATAATTCATCAAAAACCTGAACAACATTAAATAAGAAAGAAAGAAATGCTTTTTTGCAGTCAGCTGTAACTTTCTGAGGTCTGCCTTAGCTGGAGTTGACCATACATCAGGGCAATAGTCATGATGTGGTAGAACTGGTACTTTAATCACTCAGTATGTTGACTCGGGTGCTAAAAAAACATATTTATGAAAGCCAAACCTTTTCAGGTTGACTCTGAGGTGAGGGGAGGTGCAGGATCACACCTGCAGAATCCCAGGTGCTGTGGGTGTGTCACCTTTACCTGCTCTGCATAAAGGCGTCAGTCATGACTAACCACGTCCTCGTCTTAATTTCCTCTCGATACAAACCAATTCAGGTGTCCCACGATGGTTGCCCTGCTGATCCAGATGGATTCCTGAGAGGTCAGGTGGTCTCAGGTAAGCAATCACTTGCTCGGTTGAACCAAATAAATCACAATGAGTCTGTCTAGACATAATTAATGACCAACTCTTTCATGGCTTATTACCTTGCTGGATAGAGGAATGTTACAGCAGAATTTGGCCACAAAATGAAGTGGTTGAAAATGTAAGGCCTTGGCCTGATCACAGTCGTTTCTGTTGGGGCAGTGAAGTCACTGTCTATGGGGCAACTGAAAAATGTCTACGGTGCAAGTGCGGCTGCGAGCATGGTGGTTGTAATGATTTATTTTAATTCAGTCTTGAAAGAAAAAAACAAAGACAACCTGCCACCAAGAGAGGAAAAAACATGTGACGGGTGGCTGTAGATGGAAACATTTTTATTTTATTCCAGAAGTCCATTTCTGGTTTTGTACTGAGGCTGGTGGGTGGGCCTGAGCTGTAAATTTGGACACCTGTGGCTAATCAGACACAGGATATTTAGGCATACCTGTGTGCTGGGAGAGTTTCAGGTGGGAATTAGGAATTAAATCTGCTCCCAGCTGTTTGGAATTGCTCTGTCCCAGCTGAAGGGTAGCCATATTGACTCAAGTCAGCACTTTCAATTTTATTTTAATATCATATAAGAACTGCCCTAACGTGGGACAAATTCATTTTATTATTATTTGTAAGAGAACCCCAAATTGGGATGATTCTTAGTTGTGTTAAGAAAACCCAAGCATGGACACTTTGAGTTCAAATACCAGCTTATTTGTGAATAAAGAAACTGGTACGCTCTCCATTCATCAAAAATAAATCTCATCAAAACTGTTAATATCTTATTTATGAAATGTCAGTCTCAGAGACCAATCACAGAGTCATCAGCTGAGCTCTTGTCCTTACTCTTGCAAGCAAGAGGCTGAATTGTGAGTGAAGGCTTGTGTCAAATTCATCAAACCCCAAATCTATGCCACTGCAGGAATGGAGAGTCAACATATGTTCAGCTCACAAGCCCGCAGGCGCCCTGTCGGCCAGGAGGGGTCACTAGAGAGTGATGAGAATGATGAATTCAGATGGCTTAGCTGCTGTGTTTCCCCAGCGGGGTGCAGGCAGTTGCTGCTTCATTAATGTGGACCTCAGGCTGTAGCCAGGAGCAGTGCAGCTGGAAGTTTGAGTCTCAGAGATGCACAGAACAGCTTTGATTCAGACATGGATTTGATTGAATCTGACTCACACCCCAGCTCTGATTCAGGCATAGATTTGATTGAGTCTGACTCACAGCACAGCTTTGATTCAGAAATGGATTTGATTGAATCTGACTCACACCCCAGCTTTGATTCAGACATGGATTTGATTGAATCGGACTCACACCACAGCTTTGATTCAGAAATGGATTTGATTGAATCTGACTCACACCCCAGCTTTGATTCAGACATGGATTTGATTGAATCTGACTCACACCCCAGCTTTGATTCAGACATGGATTCGATTGAATCGGACTCACACCCCAGCTTTGATTCAGACATGGATTTGATTGAATCGGACTCACAGCACAGCTTTGATTCAGACATGGATTTGATTGAATCTGACTCACACCCCAGCTTTGATTCAGACACGGATTTGATTGAATCTGACTCACAGCACAGCTTTGATTCAGACATGGATTTGATTGAGTCTGACTCACAGCACAGCTTTGATTCAGACATGGATTTGATTGAATCGGACTCACAGCACAGCTTTGATTCAGACATGGATTTGATTGAGTCTGACTCACAGCACAGCTTTGATTCAGACATGGATTTGATTGAATCGGACTCACAGCACAGCTTTGATTCAGACATGGATTTGATTGAGTGTGACTCACAGCACAGCTTTGATTCAGACATGGATTTGATTGAATCGGACTCACAGCACAGCTTTGATTCAGACATGGATTTGATTGAATCGGACTCACAGCACAGCTTTGATTCAGACATAGATTTGATTGAATCTGACTCACACCCCAGCTTTGATTCAGACATGGATTCGATTGAATCGGACTCACAGCACAGCTTTGATTCAGACACAGATTTGAGAGTTAATACGTCTATAGTGGCCCATTATTGTTCGGAGTCCTTTGTAATCCTGCGGAAAACAAATGAAGCCATACTTTGTTTGTGTGGCAGTAATTTTGCTGGAGCCAGATTCATCTGTTGCATTTTGAATTCCCTGTCAGGATGTAATAAATCAGAGAGTGGCCGGTGCCAGGCGGTCATTCCAGCACCCCACAGCTCTGGCCAGCAGTGGTGTGAACCACCTGGCGTCATGTGCTTTCATCCAATATTACTTACACATACACAGGAATTCTGTTTACAGCCCATTTACACACATGCCAGACCAGCAGCACATATGCCTGCAATAACATGTGACATTAGGAATTGGGGAAATGGCAAAATAGAGAAAAAATGTATTATTGCTTCTCCGTAACCTACAGTATGTACTCAGTATTTAGAGTGGATGTTATGTTTGGAATATTTAGAGAACTACAAGGACTGTGCAGTAAGTAACGTTTACAGGACTAAAATGGTTGTAATCAACAAAGCAGATTTCAAACAGAATAAATTATGTGTCTTTTCTGTCTTTAAAAAAAGAAATTCAGAACTGTAATGATGTGTCTTTCATATGAACGAGAGTCGGCGTATGTATATATGTTTGAAGGGAGCGTAATCACTTCACCGCAGAAGTAACAAAAACAATTTAAGTGGAAATGGAATGCTATTTTCATTTGTGAACTAACACTGCATGAAATTCGTTGCTAAAGTAGTACTTCATTTCAGCCCCCCCAGTCACTATCCAGACAGAGAGGGGACAGATGGATTCTAAGGCCAGGCTGAAGGACTTCCTCACTCTAAAGACTGTCCTGCATGTTCAAGGGATGCATAAATCTGAGTCTAGTCTGAAGGACAGGACCTTTTCAATCGGATGTCAGAAGAGCACAAACATGCATATGTGTGTGAGTGGCAGGATAAATCTTTATAAAAAGATTTCAGTAATTGTTGCATTCCAATCATTCAATTACAAAAATAAATTTTGTGAGGGACATTTTGTCTGTAAGAATAGATACCAGTTTAAAAACTACACTGTATGAACTTCACTGGTGTTCACAAAGTTGAAGCATTTCACCCAGGTCTGGAACATAGTGCTGTCAATGATAAGACCTTCACTAGTGCATTTTCATATTTTCAGATAAAACAATGCTATTGTGTGCTTTAATTATTCATATTTACTTTTGACATTTCAGTTTCTCTTAACAGATGGTAATTAATCAGGGAATGTGAGACCAGGGTGTTAACCCTTACAGACAGCGTTTCTCAGCTTTTTGTGCAAATGCACAATCTCTCTCTTACTTCATGAATATTTTATTTCCTGCAGCCCTACCTTTTGAATGTAAGTTGTTGGCTGTGCTGTTTGTTTTATATCATTAATATTTTGCCCCTGTTTTTCCCTCCACCCCAAACCGTGCCAAACATGTTAGCATCTGGCAGGAACCCTCTTCAGCGGACTGAGGGGCAGGAGAGACCCGTGACCCTCTGATTCACTGGAGAGACCCGTGACCCTCTGATTCACAGGAGAGACCCGTGACCCTCTGAGTCACAGGAGAGACCCGTGACCCTCTGATTCACAGGAGAGACCCGTTACCCTCTGATTCACAAGAGAGACCCGTGACCCTCTGATTCACAGGAGAAACCCGTGACCCTCTGATTCACAGGAGAAACCCGTGACCCTCTGATTCACAGGAGAGACCCGTGACCCTCTGATTCACAGGAGAAACCCGTTACCCTCTGACTCACAGGAGAAACCCGTGACCCTCTGATTCACAGGAGAGACCCGTGACCCTCTGACTCACAGAGAAACCCGTGACCCTCTGATTCACATAACGATGAGCCCTCGCTTATTTCCTCACCTCAGATGCAGAGGAAGGTCACCTGCTGCCCAGGCTGCCTGTGGAGGATGACAAAGTCAGCATATATGCTGTGCGTACACCTGTATCGACTCTAGCAGTGGAATACGAGATTTACATCCCTTTAGGTCAATGAACTCCACACGCTTTGAATATACAGTAGGAAATGAAACACACAAAGGCAGCAGTAATCTGCATGAATTATGGATTCAGGTTTTGATGAAAAGTAATGGCTTTTTGGGGGCGGGAGGGTGACTCATGCCGTAGAGGTACATGTTCGGGATGCAGCTGTGAGTCCAGAGATTAGGAATCGAGCCCCGGCCGTAGCCAGGTGCCTAAAGCAGGTGAACCAGGTAAATATATGAGTATACCAGACAACTTCCTGCTCCTCTAACGGCATAGGCATAATGGGATTGGTGACATGTCCGCAGGGTATAAAGAGGGGTATCACCAGACCCTTATAATTTGTTGTGCCCCTGTAAATGATCATACATTGTGAGTATGAAGGTATGAGCATTGGGGGCCTGTGACCCATTAGTGATTTAAGTCTAATAACACCCTGAAAGAAGTGAGCTTGTTGATGTGTAAATTGGGGAAAGTCACATGATCAACCGCTCATATCTGAGAATGTGGGAGAAAGTCTCTGCGACAGGCCTGATAACTTCGGTTTGGGTTTGGAGAAAATCAAATAAAATTTCACAATAAAATGACAGCTGGTACCCATGCAGAGGCATTCAGTCCTGGGATGCCCTGGACCTGTGGAAGAATAGCGGAGCGAGATAATCAGAGTTAGATGGAACCAGTGCGATCTTGTCATCTGTCTGCACACTAGATCTCTGCTGCTCCTGATGGCCTGCAGACACACCTCCTCTGCAGTGTCCAATCACAGCTCTTATTCCTGTATCGTCAGGGTAACCACCGGTGATTATGGATGCATTCCAAAAAATATTGTCATTTATGTGTTGATTTCTGAGCTGCACCTGCTGTTTGCATTGGGACAAAGCGGTTCACAGCACTGAATCACCTGCCGTTTGCATTGGGACAAAGCGGTTCACAGCACTGAATCACCTGCCGTTTGCATTGGGACAAAGCGGTTCACAGCACTGAATCACCTGCCGTTTGCATTGGGACAAAGCGGTTCACAGCACTGAATCTGGATCTGGTGAGCTGATGTGGAAACAGCGCAGGACAGATTCACACTGCCTCATTCACAGAGCCAAAAAATAAGCTACTTTTTTTGTTTTTTAGCTGATTACCTGTTCGTAAAACTGAAAATATGATATAGAAAACAAAATTCCATATGATTGTTGATTGTTTCAGTGCAGTTTTGTTTTTGTAAATAAAGCAGACTCATCCAGCATGAGTTCAGTTCAGCATGTGGAACATTGCGGAGCCTCTTCTGTAAGCCCTTGAATAAGACTTCATTGACAGCCTCTAAAAGCCCACCATGGGTTTTGCTCTACAAAATAAACCCCGGCGACAGAGTGAGGACGGACGTGCCCGGCATCGATAAGTATGCCCCGCCATGGAAACCGATGTGTTTCTGGATAACTTCAGACGAACAGGGTCTTATTTTCTCATAATTATAGATATATCAAATGGAAAATAGATAATTCATAATCTTAGATACTGGGCCAAGGTAGTGCACTCTGCAGAATTTGACACTGGGGGGTCCAGGATCCCCTATGAGACATCAGGGACCCCCCCATAAATAAGAAATGTCCTTTTGGGCCGTCTCCCATTTTATCATTGTACCGATGTAATTAGCCCTTCGCTGTATGTTCCTGAGGACGGAACATATTTCACCTTGGCATAACGATTCAGAATTACAGCGCACTCTGTCAGCAAGTACATTACCCTAGTAACAAATGGATTAGACCGCAGTTTACATTTTGGTGCGCTGCTATCCAGTGTGACTTGCAACAGAAGTCACTATGATAGCAAGCACGGGTCTTCTTTCGGGACAACAAACCTCACCCCACACCCCCCAAATCCATCCCGCTGATGCAGAGTCAGTGCTCATTCTGCACCCCAATACTTCTGTACTGCAGAGTCAGTGCTCATTCTGCACCCTGATACTCTGTACTGCAGAGTCAGTGCTCATTCTGCACCCCAATACTCTGTACTGCAGAGTCAGTGCTCATTCTGCACCCCAACACTCTGTACTGCAGAGTCAGTGCTCATTCTGCACCCCAACACTCTGTACTGCAGAGTCAGTGCTCATTCTGCACCCTGATACTCTGTACTGCAGAGTCAGTGCTCATTCTGCACCCCGATACTCTGTACTGCAGAGTCAGTGCTCATTCTGCACCCCGATACTCTGTACTGCAGAGTCAGTGCTCATTCTGCACCCCGACATTCTGTACTGCAGAGTCAGTGCTCATTCTGCACCCCAATACTCTGTACTGCAGAGTCAGTGCTCATTCTGCACCCCGATATTCTGTACTGCAGAGTCAGTGCTCATTCTGCACCCCAATACTCTGTACTGCAGAGTCAGTACTCATTCTGCACCCCAATACTCTGTACCGCAGAGTCAGTGCTCATTCTGCACCCCGATATTCTGTACTGCAGAGTCAGTGCTCATTCTGCACCCCAATATTCTGTACTGCAGAGTCAGTGCTCATTCTGCACCCCAATACTCTGTACTGCAGAGTCAGTGCTCATTCTGCACCCCAATATTCTGTACTGCAGAGTCAGTGCTCATTCTGCACCCCGATATTCTGTACTGCAGAGTCAGTGCTCATTCTGCACCCCGATATTCTGTACTGCAGAGTCAGTGCTCATTCTGCACCCCAATTCTGTACTGCAGAGTCAGTGCTCATTCTGCACCCCAATACTCTGTACTGCAGAGTCAGTGCTCATTCTGCACCCCATATTCTGTACTGCAGAGTCAGTGCTCATTCTGCACCCCGAACACTCTGTACTGCAGAGTCAGTGCTCATTCTGCACCCCGATACTCTGTACTGCAGAGTCAGTGCTCATTCTGCACCCCAATATTCTGTACTGCAGAGTCAGTGCTCATTCTGCACCCCGATATTCTGTACTGCAGAGTCAGTGCTCATTCTGCACCCCAATATTCTGTACTGCAGAGTCAGTGCTCATTCTGCACCAGAGTCAGTGCAATACTCTGTACTGCAGAGTCAGTGCTCATTCTGCACCCCGATATTCTGTACTGCAGAGTCAGTGCTCATTCTGCACCCCAATACTCTGTACTGCAGAGTCAGTGCTCATTCTGCACCCCAATACTCTGTACTGCAGAGTCAGTGCTCATTCTGCACCCCGATATTCTGTACTGCAGAGTCAGTGCTCATTCTGCACCCCAATATTCTGTACTGCAGAGTCAGTGCTCATTCTGCACCCCAATACTCTGTACTGCAGAGTCAGTGCTCATTCTGCACCCCAATATTCTGTACTGCAGAGTCAGTGCTCATTCTGCACCCTGATACTCTGTACTGCAGAGTCAGTGCTCATTCTGCACCCCGACATTCTGTACTGCAGAGTCAGTGCTCATTCTGCACCCCAATACTCTGTACTGCAGAGTCAGTCAGTGCTCATTCTGCACCCCAATACTCTGTACTGCAGAGTCAGTGCTCATTCTGCACCCCATACTCTGTACTGCAGAGTCAGTGCTCATTCTGCACCCCAATACACTGTACTGCAGAGTCAGTGCTCATTCTGCACCCCAATATTCTGTACTGCAGAGTCAGTGCTCATTCTGCACCCCAATACTCTGTACTGCAGAGTCAGTGCTCATTCTGCACCCCAATACTCTGTACTGCAGAGTCAGTGCTCATTCTGCACCCCGATATTCTGTACTGCAGAGTCAGTGCTCATTCTGCACCCCAATACTCTGTACTGCAGAGTCAGTGCTCATTCTGCACCCCGATATTCTGTACTGCAGAGTCAGTGCTCATTCTGCACCCTGATACTCTGTACTGCAGAGTCAGTGCTCATTCTGCACCCTGATACTCTGTGCTGCAGAGTCAGTGCTCATTCTGCACCCTGATACTGTGCTGCAGAGTCAGTGCTCATTCTGCACCCTGATACTGTGCTGCAGAAGCAGTGACTGGAAGGTTGAATGTTCCCCGCCCCCATGCTGAGCACACCTGGCTGTGAGGAAGGCTCGGCAGGTGCAGATAAAAGAGGCCCACAGAACCCCGTAATCAGAGAGAGTCATGGGGGCTGAAATTGCCCTGCAGGGTCTCTGGGAAACTCGCTCGGTAAAACCGCCGGTTCATGGTGCAGCAGTGAAATGGATGCATTGTTAAAAATTCATTAATTTCCATTATTCTATATGCAGTACCCTCTCCCCACTTCCATATGTTTTTTAAAAATATATTTGTTAATTTCCATTATTCTATAGGATGTTGTAAAAACTTATTTTTTTGGGGGGTGGGTTGTTTCTCATGTCGTATGGGGGTCCTGAATTTTCGTTTTCATTGTTTTTGCTTTTTGTATGTTTTGTTGAATCTGCTGCATTGGTTTCTCCTTTTCTTAATAAATTTGGGGCATTTATATACGTATAATGACTTGCTGGGATTTCTTGTATGTTTCGGTTGTATCATGCGCGGTTGGCCGTAACAGTCACCATGACCCAAACACATCTTAGAGTTTGTTTCGGGATGCTGAAAACCGTGTTGAGCAAGCACAGTTTCAAACGACGGACCGTGGCAGAACTCAGCCAACCGTTTCACATCGTGAACGCATCCCTGGTGCTCTGAACATGGACGACAATGTTCCTCCATGCAAATGGCTTTTTTTGGTCAAATCTCTGTGACTAATCGGCGAGCAGCAGGGAGAGAGCAGACCACCCTGACTATTTTCCCTCCATTTTGCAGAAATCAATCAGCATCCATGGCTATCCCCTGACTGGCTGAAGGTAGCTCTGTCACAGGCTGCCGAAAACTGCAGCGGTCAAAATCGATTTTCAGCTCCGTCGCTAGCAGCTCTGGCCACGTTTCACTTTCTTACACAGGTAAAGGACCACCTGAGGATGGGATAAACTACATCTGCATTTAACAGATGGACCTCACACACTATCCTTTATTCATCTGAATACTCACTGAAGCAATTCAGGTGAAGTACCAGGTCCCTAACCATTACACTACACTGTAACCTCTGAGCTACAAGCCCAGCTCCCAAACCATTACACTACACTGTAACCTCTGAGCTACAAGCCCAGCTCCCTAACCATTACACTACACTGTAACCTCTGAGCTGAGCTACAAGCCCAGCTCCCAAACCATTACACTACACTGTAACCTCTGAGCTACAAGCCCAGCTCCCTAACCATTACACTACACTGTTAACCTCTGAGCTACAAGCCCAGCTCCCAAACCATTATATTACACTGTAACCTCTGAGCTACAAGCCCAGCTCCCTAACCATTACACTACACTGTAACCTCTGAGCTACAAGCCCAGCTCCCTAACCATTACACTACACTGTAACCTCTGAGCTGAGCTACAAACCCAGCTCCCAAACCATTACACTACACTGTAACCTCTGAGCTACAAGCCCAGCTCCCTCCCAACCATTATACTACACTGTAACCTCTGAGCTACAAGCCCAGCTCCCTAACCATTATACTACACTGTAACCTCTGAGCTACAAGCCCAGCTCCCTAACCATTATACTACACTGTAACCTCTGAGCTACAAGCCCAGCTCCCCAAACCATTATACTACACTGCAACCTATGAGCTACAAGCCCAGCTCCCTAACCATTACACTACACTATAACCTCTGAGCTACAAGCCCAGCTCCCTATCCATTACACTACACTGTAACCTCTGAGCTACAAGCCCAGCTCAGTAACCATTATACTACACTGTAACCTCTGAGCTACAAGCCCAGCTCCCTAACCATTACACTACACTGTAACCTCTGACACATAGTGGTCTGTGTGTACTTGGGGCTAGTGTGGTGCAGCCGCACAAAGAAAGAGAAGAGCACAACGGGGGGATGGATTTGCTCAACAAAGCGCTACAAGAGAAGGAGAACATGAAAGGGGAGGTGGGGGGGTTATGTGAAATTCGGTGCCCTCTGCTCACAGTTGCTCCACCGCGGTGTGTAAATTCCTGCATGTGGATTCCTGTCAGAGCTTGGGGGTGCGGACTGACACGGAGTGGGGGGGGGGGGCACTGGAGGGCCCTCGATGTCATGTTACAAAGAGACTCCTGTCACTGGCTGAACCAGGCCTGCAGAATTACACGTGCAAACAAAGGTTCGGCTGCCAGCTGAGTCCCCTACCCCCCACCCACCCCTCACTCTGCCGCCAGGGATGACATTTCTAATCTGCCTTCTCCTGCAACCAACGGAGAATGAGCAGGATGCCTCACTCCACCCAGCTGAACGATAAAACAGACACCTCTCTGTCTTTATTTTTTTTTTTTGGGGAATGTTTTTGGAGATGATTGGGGATCGGACATTACTACAGCAATCTGCACTCAGCTCTTACTCCAGCCAGTGATGTGACTGTGATATTGCAGCGCTGGACATGCGTTATTTTACAGTGCTGGGCATGCGTTATTTTACAGTGCTGGGCATGCGTTATTTTACAGCGCTGGGCATGCGTTGTTTTACAGCGCTGGGCATGCGATATTTTACAGCGCTGGGCATGCGTTATTTTACAGCGCAGGGCATGCGTTATTTTACAGCGCAGGGCATGCGTTATTTTACAGCGCTGGGCATGCGTTATCTTACAGCGCTGGGCATGCGTTATTTTACAGCGCTGGGCATGCGTTATTTTACAGCGCAGGGCATGCGTTATTTTACAGCGCTGGGCATGCGTTATTTTACAGCGCTGGGCATTTGTTATTTTACAGCGCTGGGCATGCGTCATTTTACAGCGCAGGGCATTTGTTATTTTACAGCGCTGGGCATTTGTTATTTTAAAGCGCTGGGCATGCGTTATTTTACAGCGCTGGGCATGCGTTATTTTACAGCGCTGGGCATGCGATATTTTACAGTGCTGGGCATGCATTATTTTACAGCGCTGGGCATGCGTTATTTTACAGCGCTGGGCATGCGTTATTTTACAGCGCTGGGCATGCGATATTTTACAGTGCTGGGCATGCGTTATTTTAGTCTGGTTGCACTGCTGCTGTTAAACAAATTAACTTCCTTTGAGCTGCTTTGAGTTGAAGCCTAAATGACTGACTGAAGGTAAAACGCGGCACATGCGTTCTCATATGTACGTCCTTAT
Source organism: Albula goreensis (assembly GCA_022829145.1). NCBI lineage: Eukaryota > Metazoa > Chordata > Actinopteri > Albuliformes > Albulidae > Albula > Albula goreensis. Next base: position 47,876,549 of record CM040742.1, read on the forward strand.
CCTCACAGAGGAAACTGTTCCCAAGTCTGGGATGAGAGTATTTCTCCATGTATTAATCTGACTTCCTAAAGTGTACTTTAGCATTGCAGAAATGGCCAGACACTCATAATGGACATAAGTCTAGGATGTCCACGGGGGGAAACTGATCCAGAATCAGTGTACCCACAGCTCTCACCATTCTGGTAAAATTTTCCTAAAACGCCTATCCAAGGCAAGTAAAATGGAAGCTGTTCTTCACCCATTTAGACTAAATGCATGGCTTTGGGCCTCTCTGAAAGGTAACCCTTTGAAGGTTTTTCAACAGTCAGAATCACTAAGTGCTACTGGCATTGAGTAATACATTTGAATACACTGACGTAGGTATTTCTTTCCACCTGAATATGTTTTGATGCCTGCAGATGACTACAACTGGGACTTATTAGCTGGAAAACACAATGGGACCACAGCAATAAGCCTTATCTAGTCCAAGTTCAAAGAAGTAACAGTACCGCAGAAAATGAATATTTTACACGTTTTTCTCATGGTATGTCCAGGCCTTGATCTTAGATCAGCTTTGCCAATTTAGTTGATGACAATTCAGCGGGATATGGACAGAGGAAAACTGATCTGAGATCAGCATCCTTGCCCTCAGGTGATAAATAATACAGGACCCTTGGCCTGTAAGGAAAGCCTGAGGAAAACAGGTCTTTTCACAGAGCGAAACGGGACTGAAACTGAATGTCCCTCTGTGCCCCTTTTCACCATGACATCTGTGCCTGTGTGCTGCGCATTTTATCCCCCCAGCACGGCTCGGCATGGTTCCCAACGAACCTGTGGCCAAAAACAATAAACCCCACGTTGTCTGGGGGGTGCGCAGGTTATGCTCAATTTCCTCGAGACGCTTGATTTCAGATCATCGCGGAGCTCCTCACGCAGGTGCTGCGTTGTGGTTTGCATGGTCATGATCATATCAGTGCCAGGGACTTCTCTCTGACATGCGGAGATTTCAGCCCAAAGCCGCACACTCAACTGTATAATGCCGTCTTCCCATCTGCCCTTTCTCCATCGTATCGGTCACCCGTTACCACGGCAGCAGATGCTGCTCATGAGCAATCCGATATGACAAACCACATAACCATCTAATTATGAACCTATAATTAAAGCCCAGTTCAGTTCCATATGCAGACAGACAAATATACACAGGAAAATCTCAGTAATACGAACCCCTCAGGACCGGGGGTGGTTCAGATTACTGAAAGGTCCTGATTACAAAAAGGAACATAAAAAATACCACTTAAAGAATACTAGTCCTTTGATCCTATATCTGACTGTCACCTGAAAGTTCCTGTCACCTAACACAGACACAAGCTTTACACACACACTGCTGGCTGAAAACTGCAACACAAAACAAAACAAAACAATATTAAAATGCCCTCCATGACACAGAGTGTGACACCGCTGAGTAAATAAAGAGTCCACACACCTTCGATACATGATGCAAAGGCCGAAATCCACTGCTGATTGACAGGAAGCAGGCAGTCATGCCCTCTAGTTCACGGGTTTCATGCTACGACACACAGAGACTCTTTCAGCAACTTTTATTCATCAATTTACAGTTTGAGACCAGTTTCCTATGTAATTACCATGTAATTACACCACTATTTAAGTGACGAAGGCTACTGCCTGTCGGAGGATGCTTTCCTATAGGAAATGGCTGTATAGACGACAGGGCACACATTACAGCAAACATCAACATGGAAGCTTTGGGCCAGTAGAACCAGGATGAGGCCAGGGTGGAGTAGAACAGAACAGGTTTGTTTGCAGATGAAGTAGCAAGCATACAAGAGATTAAATCATTTGCATGAACTGAAATCATATCCCATTGTTTCACCATTTTGTAAACCATTCCCTCCTGCTGCAATGTTTTGGCAGGATGGAACGATCTGCCGCGATGGAGTTTTATGTATTTTTGATGTTGCCATAGCAGAAACGGATGGCTCTGCTTCCTCCTGTGACACATTTAATATAGTGATTATATGGTGATTGTATGCAGTATATGTATATTCATAAATACATATCTGTATGAATATACAGTACAGACATATCCTAGGGTGGAGCTGAAACCTGGAACTATCTGTCCACCCATCCACAGCGGCACATTTATAGCCAGACATTACTGACACACATTTACCTGTCTGCTGTTTTTGGATGGACAGACAGCGGACACAGCTATAATGAGCCAGCAGTTTCCCATGGAGCTGTGCCCCAGGTCAGCCTTCTAACGGCCATTAACAGAGCAGAATGGGGCATTAATTAATGAGAGTGATAGGTTAATGGCTGCGTGTCCACTGCCATCTTGTTGCTAATGCGTTTGGGTTTCTTTTTAATAAATCAATCTCTCTCTCTCACCATGAAATGCCAGCTTATTGGGCTTTTTGGAATGTATAAAAGCTCCTGTAATTCAGTTTTACCCAGTCATGTACAGACAGTACCATGAAGTTATTGTCACAACTCTCTCCATTTTATTTCCAAGCCCTTCTTTGGGAAAACCCAGAAGGTGAGTTTGGATTGAGAGGACCATTATTTATGAATTTTAAATAACTGTTATTAAATTTTAAATGATTAAATACATGAAGATGCAATCCAGATGTAGTTAATGAGTATGCACCCGTGTGTTTACACTGCACTGTAGATACTCATGTTTTTGGTCATGGTCCTCCCTTCTCCCATGTGTAGCCTCCTGTATTCTCTATTGTCCCCCTGCTTTTCCTGTTTCTCAGGCAGAACGGCCGTCGTGGAGCTGTCAGCATGACAGTGCAGCCCTGGATGGTTTGTCTCCGTTCTGTTTTCCCAGCTGCCAACGGTTTCCCACAATCCCTCTGTGTAGGCCACAACAGAGTCATCCGCAGCTGATAGTCTGTAGGCCCCGTTATTCTCTTTCTTCAGTTGTCAGGGGCCCAGGGAAGGGGGGGAGTGGGCTTTGTAAATGGAGAGCTGCAGACATGTGTTATTCCTATCAGTGAAAGAAAGGAGCTGAGAAAGTGAGAATTACAAACATTTGCCGTTTGATGGACTGCAGAGACTGGCAGCCTCAGAAAACTGAACCCGATATGACTACATGCCGTGTGTGTGTGTGTGTGTGTGTGTGTGTGCGTGGGGGTGTGGGGGGGAGCATTTCTAAGTATGTAGGACAAAGCAGGTTTGAGTTTTCCTCTGGGACACTGAGTGATTCACACCTCTTTGGGGAGGTAGAGGAGGTGGGTGATACAGGAAACCAAGCCCCCCAGTGAGAGACTCTCTGCTGTTAACCCTTTCACTGTTTATATTACCCCCATAAGACGGTCACTCTGCCATTCCCAGACTACAGCATCAGCCTTTGTTTTGTCTACGGAGACGGGCATGCTGCTTTGGGGAGCTGGGAGACAACACTCCCTTCAGCTGTGCTTAGCTGCAGCCAAAACAGTTTCATAAAAAAACCTCAGCTTCATCTGCTAGTCCTGTAGATACAAAATGACATATTGCCCTTTTAAAATAGCTTTAAAAGCACATAGCTATTCTTTGTTCTTATTATAATTCCTATTTGAAGAAGTAAGGTTTTTTTAATTAGTAAGAACACTCTTCCTTCAGCTGACTCATGTCCAAGCAAGATGTTCCTAAGTGTACACCAACATGTATAAGATATTATTTCAAACAAATCAATTATTCTTAAAATCCTAAAGATCATCCCATTGGATCTCATTAGAAGTAGATCCACTGGACTTTTGTTACGTGTGAGACATTTAATTTATCATGCTATCTCCTGGACAAGTCACTGGGGTCAAAACTGTCTTTTTAAAAATTTGGTTCACTTATGATCTAGCAATGATCTATAACAAATGTATTTGGGTCTTAAGAGTGGGGTTACTGCACATATGATATTACACATATGATATTTATTATGATATTACATTATGTATATATGTATGATATATTATCAACCATATTTTATTTTCAAATAGATCACCAAGTTAACCTTGCATTGTTCAAATTTCTGAGATCTTACTTTTAGCAGATGATCTTATCTAGAACTTCCATTTGTTTTTAAAACACCATCTATTTATTTAGCTGGATATTTTCTGGTGGAGTTCAGGTGATATACCTTGTTTAAGGGTACAGTGCCAGCACTCCACATGGGAATTGAGCCTGCAACCTCTGCTTCATGAGCCCAGCACCTCGGCCATTATTCTATGCTGCCACCCGTAAGTTTTGGCTAGCTCATGTTGCTCGTTTTTGTTAACCTGCGCCTCTTTGTTCCTTCAGAGAGGCCCTGCTGTGTGCGTTGGCTTTTTTTGTTGTCTCGTGTGCTCCTTGGCGCCTGGCACGCTCCCCCTGCCTCTGTCCTCCTCTTAATTAAAATACGCTCTTATCCTCCCTGTGTCTCCACGCCGTCTGGCACGCCAAGCCCTGCTTCGCCGCGTTCCAGCGCTGTTTTTGGCTCTCCGCACCCCGGCAGCGAGATCGTGATCCCCTGTTTGGAGAGAGTAAATCCCCCATTTCAGTGGGCCGTAAGTGCCAGAGAGCGCTGGGCCTGACAGGCCGTGGTACTTTACCACTCTGAACTGTGTGAGAGACCCCGGGGAAAACAGTCAAACACACTCAGATTCCTTCCTCTTTCTACATCTAGATTTAGCTGATGTTCTTATCCTCAGCGTCTCATTTCTACATTTTAACAGGGGCGTGGCACCAGGGAGAAAAAGGGTACTAAGTATACAGGGCCCAAGGGTTTGAAGGGGCCCATGGAAATCTGGGTTTTTTTTTTCTTTTTATAAAGAGTGGAGGGACCCTCAGAGCCTGCCTGTGTACAGGGCCCAGGATTTCCAGCTACTCCCCTGAATTAAATGATTCTACATTTCTACACACTATCCACTTACTCAGCTGGGAATTTACTTTACTTATTCAAGGGTACTACAGCAGAGCCCAAACTTAACTGAACCCACAATCTTTGAGTTACAAGCCTAGCTCCCTAGATATTGAAGTCTTTTAAGATGCATTCTGAGCACGTACCCTTTGGATGTAGCATTAATTTCACAGGTTAACTTCATGTACACACGATAAGTCTTAAATATAAACCTGACTCCAAGCATCAAGAACAATATGCAAAGATTCACAGAGATATCTGGACATAAGACATGACCATGAGTGATATTCTGGTGAATCCAAGGAAAAGTTAATGTGCATTTAACATTTTTCAGGTTCTGGTGAATATTGACAAAAATTTTAAATGAATAGTCTCGTGAACATGCTGGTCTTTGAGTGGGAGATGTACGGGTTTGAGTCTTTGTTATGACGGTTTACCTCAGCTGCTCCTGTGTAAAACACAGCAGTTAAAGCTCCAGCATTGCGTGTACAGTGCATCGTTGGGGATTGTTAATGTGAAATGCTGTTCGCAAAATATAGTTTTGTTTTTATCTTGTAAAAGCCGAGGCCATGCCTGCTCTGCGCAGTGGTGTTTAAATTACGAGTCAGTGGTTTCCTTTTTACTGTCTGTTCTCAACACCTAATCCCATTATTCAAACTCTGAACTGGTACCTGAGGCAAGTTGTCCTTAATCTACAGCATGAACCCAACTGCAGTCCCTAGACTGACTCTGCCGTTGTGTTTGTTGTGGTGCTATACAAATAAAGAATGATTATTGATTATTTGATTAAATGAATAAAACATGTTTCCAAGAGTGCCTCCTTTTTGTAGTTCATAAATTCAGAGTTTGGAAACACTTGAGTAATGAAAGAAAACATTTATAGAAACAATAATTTATAATCATCACTAATCAGGTTATTAATCACTGCATATGCATTGCGAATGTGTTAGTGAACATTAGTAAATGGCACTCACTGTGGCTCGAGGGAAGTTACTTTGTAACCACAACCAGTCACTGATCCAGCGCTGAGATCAGCCTTCCAGGTGACCTTTGACCTGGCACAGGCACCTGGAGGTCAGGCTATAGAGGTTATCAAGGTCAACCTGTCTCAACCACAGACAGTGCCATTTACTAATGTTTACAAACACATTCGCAAATCACACAAAGATTAATGAACAATTACAAATTATTTAATACACAATGAGCTCATAAGCTATTTTTGTGCTTCCCAATCAAGTGTTACCCTGAATTTTCACTTCATGAACTTGTTAATTTCCCACTTTATTTCTGAGAAGCTGAGCTGCCTGGTAGCATATGTGAGACCTCGCCTTTTTGGGCATGTCATTCTTCATGTTTACCCAGAGCTCGTGTATGGTTTCTGCTGGTAATTCACCCCGGTGCACCTTAGGAAGGTCACCAAAGCCCCGTCTTCCTGTTTTTATGGGCCATCATTCCTGGGGTACACATGTACCTTCCTGTCCTTCCTCCACGGGGATCACTAACTCTTAAAGCATTAAAAATGGGTTTGAAACAACTATCCATCATCAGCACGACAAACCTCTGTTCACTCAACATGCTGTCTAAAATCAGTCATGCAGCCAGACTTGTTTCCTGTTAAATGTTGTGCTGACAGGGGCCTCCCAGATGGCTTACCCAGTTAAAGTGCCTGATCCAGGTGCAGCTGTGAGCCCCGTGACTGGGTGTGCAATTCCCAGCCATGCCGTTGCCAGGTAGGGCTGGAGGTCTGCATCGCTGAGACAGCCATTGGGTAGGCCTTACCTGAGAAAGGTGGGGATGAGCTGGCTGGAGTTCACTAATCCCTCTGCTCTCTAGCGGCCCCTCCTGGCGACATGAGAACTGAGCTTTATGCCAACTCTGTGATCCTCTAGTGTCAGTGCCAGCATGTGTGATTGGTGTTCATATCTGCAGTGTGAAAAGTTGCTAACATTTTAGTGACAAGTGAATCGAAGGAAGTCACATGATCAGCTGCTTCCTCTCGAGTCAGTGGGAGAGGGGCACTGCAGTTACAAAATTAATAATCCTAAATCCAAAGTTTTTATTTGTCACATGCTGAGGTATACAGTGTACAGTAAGCAGTGAAATGGAGTGATGGGATGATGGAAATGTGTATCACCTCACCTCCAGCACAAATTCTGCTAAAACAAAAGGATAGTGATAATGGATTGATGTACTGTAAAAGCATTTTTCCCACTGATTTGCATCCCATGGTGCTGTTTTTCTGACCATCTGGTCCTTCCCACGGAGCGATCTGTCCCTGCTGCCCCTCTCACTCCCCCTCTTTCTCTCCTCCCTTCTTTCTCTGTCTCCTTCTCTCGCTCTCTCTCTCCCTCTCCGTCCTCTCCCCTTCTCTCTTGGTCTTTCTACCTTTTTATCCACTTTCTCTCTTTCCTTTCTCCCCCTCCTTTTCCCCTCCCTGCCCTTCTCTCTTGCCCCCTCCTCCCCCTCTCAGGGGAGCACGGCTCCTTCACCAGCAGGCATGCTCCTCTCTGGGGCCCATTTCCCAACTCCACCAGGGAAGCCAAATCTGTCAGCGCTTTTAATTCAGCCTACACACTCTTTTCAGCACTGCTAACACACGCGTCATTTCAGCTGTCTCTTAGCTCTCCCTTTTTTTCTTATTTTTTAATTTGTTTTTTTTTTTACTCCATACAATTCTATATGGGGTTATATGTTATATAACTGTTATATATATGTTATAAACTGTAATATGGGCATTCAGCATGTGTTATTATCCAGAGTGACAGCTTATATATTTACACACAACACATTTATACAGCTCGATATTTACCGCAGTAATTCATAGGTACTTTTCTTAAGGGTACAATGGGAATGCATTGGTTGCAAGCTCAGTTTCCTCACCTAACACTTCATTGCATGATGTAGATGGGAGGGAAGGTGAGCGTGTTATATTAGGTCAGATATACTTCATTCATCCCCAAGGTGGAAATTCAAACTGTCACCAACAGCAAACATCAATGGACAGCTCTGATGTGCGGGTCAAACAAGGAGAAGAGGATGTAAATACACTGGGAGCTGATTCACAGTTCCCATGGAAATTCAGTTCGCTTATGCTTATTTTATTCACTTTTATAACCATGTCCTCAAACACACTTTTTCCCTGGTCTCTTACTGTAACACAATAAACACCTATCCTTCAGTTTATCCTCCTTATAGTTTACATGGTATTATTATTCTCTGCAAGAACAGTTTGGCGAGTTAATTGTCATGATTTCTGAGCTCGCCAAACTGAACCGTGTCGAAGATAAAACAGTTAAGGACAATTTTGATTGGATCCCAGCCATGGTGTAGGTGTATTATACGGGTTGTGTTGGAATCACAGTTGTGTTGTAAAGCCAACAACTGGGAATCAATTCTGTTCGTGGTGAAAACCTGTGGGATGCATGACTACTACTAACGGTTGTGATGGTAACAATGTGGAAGAGATTATTTTTGTTGTCAAAACCCAAATGGATACACTTTTATAGGTCACTTTCAGCATCTGTGTTTGCTACATGCCTAAATGTGAAAGTGACAGTTGACTGGGCACAGTGAATGAACCCAAAAAGGCAATAGTGAATACAGCAAACTTCAATCACAAACATGGGCCTGTAAGTGCCCCAGTAAGAAAACCTCCCCATGGGCCCAGAGATGCAACACTCTGGCTCCAGAAAGTAAAAGTGCTATCATATATTTGTCCTACCTGGGCACTAAAACAGGTGCTTTCACTAATTTGCTCATCTTCCTGGCTGAAGAGCTGTGCTAATTGGAATCAGCTACATGCCAACACTTTTACTTTCTGAGGCTGGAATTTTCCACATCTGCATCTGTTGGAGTCCTGTGTCTGCAACGGCAACATCTATTGTGTTTCCTGCCCCACAGTGTGCCTCACTCTGGAACTGCTCAGAGGAAAAACACCAATACCCATACAGGTGGATAAAATCCCTGGCTGTAGCTGATTGTGAGACTTGAGATCATTTAGCGGGTGGGGGGTGGGGAGGTGGAACACGGCTCGTCTGACCCAAGGATGATTAGCTTTAGCTTCCGGGCGCTCGTCCAGGAGAGCTCGATGCCAAACTCTGGGGAAGATTCGCGTCAGGAGGAGACAAAGAAAGAGCGAGAGGAGAGGAGAGAAAGGAAGAGCATGAGGAAAGGACAGAGGAGAGCTTCAGCGGTACAGCGTTATGTGAAAGCCTCTGAGACTGTTTGTGAGGCTGTTCTCGCTGTTCTGGCTCGGGGGACACTGATAGTGTAATGTAGGAGGCCCCTGGGACCCCACAGAGTAGAGGCACATGTATGAGGAGCATTTGTGTGTCCCACTGCTGGGGCTTTTGAGTCCAGAAGTCTACATCAGAGGGCAGCAATCGGCTCAGTCCGGCCAGGGTAAAACAGGGAAAAATTCTCAGTCTCATCACTCTCTTGCACCCCCTCCTGGCCAGCTGGGAACCTGCAGGTGTGTGAACTAAGCATATGTTGACTTCTGACGGCGTTGGTGGTATGAGACCGGTGTAGCATCTGCAGTGTGAGTCAGTCAAAAACGGTGCTCGTCACTGTGAGAAACGGAGGAATTTCATATGCTGCTGCATGAGTCTGTGGGAGCAAGCTGCTCTTTAAAGCTGAAAGCGTAATTTACAAAAGGTGGGGAAATGGAGGCAAAAAACAGAACATCATGAGCACCTGCAAACAAAACACTGGCTAAAACTCTTCATGTGAGTTTTGTGTGTTATAACAATGAAGTCTGTATTGATGTTTGGTTTTATTTCATTCATTCATGTTCATATTCATTCATATTCATATTTGGCACAATCTTATTGACAAACAAACAATGCTGCCTGTGATGAATGTTTAATATGATGGGGATTGCCATTATTCATACCTCAGGAAATCTGGGAATACCCCCACCCACTCCGTCATCAGAGCTGAAACCCAAAACAGAGCCTTCGTTAGCATATTTTGTAGAGCATAAAAAAAACAAACACATTTTCCCTTGCAAAGAAAACCCAACCCCTTTTCAGCGCTGGTCCTCTGTATAAAACCAACCTGTTTAGTTGTCAAAAATAATTATTGTCGATTCAAGTTCAAAAAGGAGGAACTTTAGAAAAGAGAGACTACCAAATTATTTTCTGACAAAAAAGAGACCGATGTGGATGACAGTGCTTTGATGTTAGACTGGAGAGCAGCCACCCACCTCCACCCACCTCCACCCAGCTGCAGATTCCGAGCTGCTTTGAGCAACATGCGTTCATAAAGAAATGACACGATCCAAAGCTGTTAGAACGCTGCTTTTGGGAGAAATTTAATAATCTCACACTTTAACTCTCACACTCCATTCAGGGTAACACAAGAAAAAAAAAAGGTGTATGCTACTAATTGATTTGCACAGTGAAATGTTTTGTGTTAATTTAAGTTTATTCCTGGCTATGCTTCATAAGAATGGGACAAAATGTTCTCAAACATCTTAAATTTGAATATTGTAATGTGTGACAAGGGAAGGCAAACCATATTTTTACACTCAAAGGGCATCAAGCTAATTAATGTGTAAAACATTAAACTGCATTAGCATTAGATTTACAAATATCTATTTAACCTAAATGATGTAATCTTCCTTATTTAAAATGATTTGATTGGAATTTATATGTTAAAACTATGCAAAACAGGTGCTCTGAATACTAAAAAGACAGCTGGTATTAAATATTTTCAAAATGAGTCAGATTATTACAATTAGCTGCATAAATATTAATAATTTTGCTCATACTTATTTTCATCCCCTATTTTCTCTTTTGTTTCAATTCACAATGAACAGTGATATTCAATGCCTGCTTCATTACTGAATTAAGGGAAAAGTTACAAAAAGAGATTTTTATTTTTGTCGTTTTCAGGAATTCTTTGGCTAAACATGTTTTGCAGAAAGAACAGATTTATTTTCAATCGAAATGTTATGGTGATTGACAGACATGAAATTTTTCAACATCTCGGTCTCTGAGTAAACGTTAGTTCCTGAACAGAGAAAGCAAAGCTATCCTGCCCTGACAGCAGCCGGAGATTGAGGTTAGAAAAGGAGTTCAGCGATATTAGTGGTGGCAGCTGCAACCCAAGAAGCAGCTCACGTTAGAAATGAAAGACTGTCCTGGTGCTTTTCACCCCAATAGAGTCAGGGTCTATCAGGCTCTGTGGATGGAGATGGACTCCCCAGTGAATGGAGTGCCCTGATAAACAGAGTCTTTGTCCAGGCTGAGGAATGTGCACTGATAGCTGTTCCTGTGTTTGGCTAATCAAAGCTTGGTAAGAGCTGTTCAACAGCCATCGTGCTAACAGATGCACATCACTGAAGAGTAGGCCTCCCTTCACCTACTGGGGCCCTGGTCATCGTGCTAACAGCATCATGCTGATATAAAGGCCATTCTGCAGAGCTGGGGCCCTGGTCATTCTCATGCTGAGAAAGGCCATTCTGGGCCCTGGTCATCGTGCTAACAGCATCATGCTGATATAAAGGCCATTCTGCAGAGCTGGGGTCCTGGTCATCGTGCTAACAGCACCATGCTGATATAAAGGCCATTCTGCAGAGCTGGGGCCCTGGTCATCGTGCTAACAGCATCATGCAGATATAAAGGCCATTCTGCAGAGCTGATATAAAGCACCATGCTTATAAAGGCCATTCTGCAGAGCTGGGGTCCTGGTCATCGTGCTAACAGCATCATGCAGATATAAAGGCCATTCTGCAGAGTTGGGGTCCTGGTCATCGTGCTAACAGCATCATGCTGATATAAGGGCCATTCTGCACAGCTGGGGCCCTGGTCATCGTGCTAACAGCATCATGCTGATATAAAGGCTATTCTGCAGAGCTGGGGCCCTGGTCATCGTGCTAACAGCATCATGCTGATATAAAGGCTATTCTGCAGAGCTGGGGTCCTGGTCATCGTGCTAAATGGAGCACGGGGCTGTAAAGGCCATTCTGCAGAGTTCCTTCACACATTTCTTTAGTACCTGACTCTTCATCCGTTGCTACTGGAGGTGTGTTGAAAAATGCATGCAGACGCTTTTGTCTGCAGAAGGCCATAGTGAGATAAAGGTACAAAGAAAGACGAGAGAAAGGGACAGAAACACAATGAGATATGCTGGCTAGCCTGTTGATTTTCTGTCTGCCAGGCACATGGCGAGGCAGTGTATGGACCACACAGAACGGTGGGTGATCAAGCGTTTTGCATCTGAGTAAAATCTGAGCCATGTATCACACATTACCGATGTAAAAATTCAGAGTGCAGCCGCAGATATAGGTCAAGTTTCTCCACTGTCCTGCACTGGTCTGCTGCCCTAGCTCTGAGAGATGGTAGATATAACAGATATAACCTGTAATATAAACGTCCCTGCTTCACTCTCGATAAAAATGAACACAGAGCTTTTGTAGTGCAGTGGGTAAAGTGAGGCTTGTCCAATTAGCCCAATCAAACCAACAGTCTGATGTTGAAGGCATAAGAATGCGATCTCTCATTCATACTTTATTCTCTTTCATCCAGGATACATAACCAGGCATTTAAGGGAATTAAATTTATGCATATATTTTAAGGCATGCAATGGAATACAGATATGAATGCAAACATTTTTTCTTTTCTGAACAAAATCTTTTGAATAGAAATGAGGCGCAAACAGACTTCAGAAATGGGTAAATGACGAGCCGAGCCTAGCCGAGGCGCCTGTTCTCATCATTATGTCCTTATGGAACATTACAGGATGGGTTTGTACACCAGCTCCTTGTTGTCCATGATCTGGGAATGATTCTGCTGAATGCAATTTAAAATTACAGCCATTTCTGTGAAACCCCTGAACCTGTCCAGTTGCAAGAAATGGTATTTCGGGTCCTCTAACTGTGTGCAAGTGTTTAGATGGAGGGAAGTTTGTCCAGGACAAAAATCACACCTCATCCCAGAATTTCAGTCTGTCTTTTGCTGTTCCTGCATGGTATGGTGGAATCATTGGGTGTGTCCTGGTAACATGTCAGTTTTGGGCCTGCAAATGAAAATGAAATTAAAATGAGTTCCACAGCCCAGTCTGAGCACGCAGACCCAGGAGCGGACAGACCTGCGCTCGGGGCTCAGGCTGGGGTCCCCTGGTCTCTGATCCATCCAATCTCCTATCCAAACTCAAACGCGTAATTGGATCGATCGTCGGGTCGCATTTATAGCGGGGTGGTCAAGCGCTCAAACGGACTTTGTGTTGGTCTTTATTCAGAGAGGCCCAGTAAATCTGTGGGACAGCGGGGCTGCGGCCGCAGGGTGCCCAAACAGAAAGGCCCACTCGGGGGGTGCGGACTCAGGCTGAAAGGGGGATCCAGCCCGTCGCAGTGGGCCTCGCAGAAAAGCACTTTTATCACTCATTTTCCCCCATTGTCAGGGATTTCAGCATGAGTGCCGCAGCTCAGCGCACAAACCTTTTCTCCCCTTTCTCCTCGCTCACCAAAGGCAGCCCTGAGCCTTTGTGCTTTCTTTTATTGGCTTATTTACCCCTCTTTTTCCTGCGCAAATTAGAATTCAGCCCAGCAAAGCGAGCCCCCGCTATCTAAGAGAGCACATGCAGCGAGCCCCGATCCCTGCGCTTTATTGTTGGGGTGAGTGTGCCTCACTCTGCATTCACCGACTGGGCTTTGGGTCATTTTCACTAGCAGGAAATTAATAAAGCAGACAGGTTCATGACTTCACTATATTATAGCTCATGTCTGAATCTCACTCTCAGGAGCAAAGCCTGTTTTTTTTTTTTTTTCTTCACTTATTCCCAGTATAAGGGTTCCCAGCCTTTAGATATGACATGTAATAAAGATATTGAGAGTTGCATTCCCACCCACACCAACAGTGAGTGAGCACCCTTCTGGGAGGTAACAAAACTGAACCATTATATTTGGAGACGTGTAGGAAGGGGTTAAAGGTGCAGGTAAAGTGTCCTCTAAGCTGGGTAGGGAAACAGGGAGTAGGTGTGCCCTACTGCAGTGGTTTCAAAACCTGGTCCTGTGGATCCACTGTGCATGCTGGTTTTCCATCAGAACCACAAAAAAACCCTCAAGTGCAACAAGCCGATGATTGATCTTAATCAGACACTTTAAATGTCATACTATATTATCAGAAATACGTATACACACCATTAAGAATATTCATATCTCAGGATTTTCAATCAATTGCATCAAGAAACAATTTCATTTTCTGTAATGATATATGACTGATTCTAACTTATGTTTCAAAATTATTGCCTTAGAAACATTTAAAACATTTTAATTAATCCAATTATAGACTGGAAGGTGAAGTCATGACAAACCTAATTGCTGAAAGTGTGGACACCTGGGTCACTGAACAAAACCATTTGGAAAACATAGAATTCAATGCAATGGCAAACAACCCAACCCTGTAAAGTTTTTGAAGGAAAGAATTGTGAGTTTGGGACACATTGTCCTACTGGGAGGTAAACTAAAATATTTTACTTTGTGTGTAGGAAGGGGTTCTTAAAGACAGTTATGGTTTCCACCAAGTTGGGAAAACAAAACTGAAACACAGCTCACATCACAAACTGGGGAGTGGGAAGAAAGAAATGCATAACTCACTCATACATTTGTGGCTTAACTCAAAGTTCCCACACAACAAAGAATCATCCTAATTTTGGGGTCCTCTCACAAAGAATAAAAATAAATGCCCCACACGGAGGCAGTCCTTAACATAAAAAAAAAAAAAAAAAACCCAATATGGCTTCCCTTTAGTTGGGACTGAGCAATACCATATTACCAGGAGCAGAGCTCCCAACCCCAAACTAAAACTCTCCACAGGTATGTACACCAATTCAGGGGTTCTCTCACAATCAACTAAAATAGATCCCACTTTGGGGCAGTTCTTAAATGATCTTAAATCAAACTCACAATATACCCACCCTTCAGTTGGGACAGAGCAACACCATATTACCAGGAGCAGAGCTCCCAACCTTACCGCTCATAATTCCCAACTGAAACTCACCCTGCACACAGCCATGCATGTATATCCTGAGGCTGATTAGACACAGGTGTCCCAATTGACACAGATCAGCCTGTTAACCAGTTGAGGTGGCTCCACCCACTAGCCTCAGTGCAAAACCAGAAATGGACTTCTGGAATAGAATAAGAGTTTCCATCAGCAGCCACCCTTAACATTGTCAAACGTAGGATGAAATATTACAGTTGGCTTTTTCATATGCATTAAAAAATGCATGTGCAGCAGAGTAACGCAGCACACGTGGCAGGGTGCATGCTGGCAGGTGAGACTGCAGTAGAGTAATGCAGCACACGTGGCAGAGGCAGGGTGCATGCTGGCAGGTGAGACTGCAGCAGAGTAATGCAGCACACATGGCAGGGCAGGGTGCATGCTGGCAGGTGAGACTGCAGCAGAGTAATGCAGCACACGTGGCAGGGGGTGCATGCTGGCAGGTGAGACTGCAGCAGAGTAATGCAGCACACGTGGCAGGGTGCATGCTGGCAGGTGAGACTGCAGCAGAGTAATGCAGCACACGTGGCAGAGGCAGGGTGCATGCTGGCAGGTGAGACTGCAGCAGAGTAATGCAGCACACATGGCAGAGGCAGGGTGCATGCTGGCAGGTGAGACTGCAGCAGAGTAATGCAGCACACGTGGCAGAGGCAGGGTGCATGCTGGCAGGTGAGACTGCAGCAGAGTAATGCAGCACACGTGGCAGGGTGCATGCTGGCAGGTGGACTGGGTGCATGCTGGCAGAGGCAGGGTGCATGCTGGCAGGTGAGACTGCAGCAGAGTGCAGCACACGTGGCAGGGGCAGGGTGCATGCTGGCAGGTGAGACTGCAGAAGAGTAATGCAGAGGCAGGGTGCATGCTGGCAGGTGAGACACAGAGTATGCAGCACACATGGCAGAGGCAGGGTGCATGCTGGCAGGTGAGACTGCAGCAGAGTATGCAGCACACATGGCAGAGGCAGGGTGCATGCTGGCAGGTGAGACTGCAGCAGAGTAATGCAGCACACGTGGCAGAGGCAGGGTGCATGCTGGCAGGTGAGACTGCAGGAGAGTATGCTGGCAGAGGCAGGGTGCAGCTGGCAGGTGAGACTGCAGCACACACGGGCAGAGGCAGGGTGCCTGCTGGCAGGTGAGACTGCAGCAGAGTATGCAGCACACATGGCAGAGGCAGGGTGCATGCTGGCAGGTGAGACTGCAGGTGAGACTGGCAGCAGGGTGCATGCTGGCAGGTGAGACTGCAGCAGAGTAATGCAGCACACGTGGCAGAGGCAGGGTGCATGCTGGCAGAGACTGCAGCAGTGCACACATGGCTGGCTGGCAGGTGAGACTGCAGGCAGAGCACACGTGGCAGGGCAGGGTGCATGCTGGCAGGTGAGACTGCAGCAGAGTAATGCACACACGTGGCAGAGGCAGGGTGCATGCTGGCATGCTGGCAGGTGAGACTGCAGCAGGGTGCAGGCAGGTGAGACTGCAGCAGCACACACATGGCAGAGGCAGGGTGCATGCTGGCAGGTGAGACTGCAGCAGAGTATGCAGCACACATGGCAGAGGCAGGGTGCATGCTGGCAGGTGAGACTGCCGGTGGATTGTATTTAGATTTGTAAAAACTCCCCCTCCTCCCCTTTTCCCCCCAGCTAAAGCAAACTCATCAGGCCCTTTAATAATGACTGTCTACCATTGGGGGGTAGGAAACCACACACACTCAAGCACCCAATCACAGGCCAATCCCCCCTGGGAGCAATGTGGAGTTAAGGGCCTTGCTCAAGGGCCCAACAGCAGTGGTGTTCTTGCAGTGGCTGGGCTGGGGCTTGGGCCACCAGTCTCGGGGGTTCCAGTCATGCACCTTAGCCACTAGACTACGGCTGCCCCCAGGCAGACCCAGCTGTGCTATTGCTGACCTAGGCCACATGAGCGAAGCTCCACCTAGCTCAGCCCCATTGGGGAAGAATTAGGGTTAAACTGGTCAAAATATGTCCCATTGCTCTCTAGCGGCCTCTCCTGGCCAGCCAGGTAAGTGAGATTTGTGAACTGGACATAATTATTTTGGCTTTGCGCTCCTCTGACAGTACTGACAACAGGTGATTGGCTTAGAGTCTGAAGAAGGTAGCGAAGGCCACTCACATGGTGTCCTATTCAGCCTGAGGGGAACTGGTAGAAGATCATTTCAAATGGGGGGGAAAAGGGGAAAAATAAATTAGTGTACTTTGACTCAAAAGGTGGCTGACTTTACAGAACTGAACAACCTCCAGTCCTTATGAATCCATACCTCTGAGCTTCGCTTGTGTTAGGTTTTGAATACTGTTTTTTTTCATATGATATTTGCCAGTCATTGTTCGAAACATCTCAAAAATATTTGAGCTGAATTACCAGTCAAGAGCCTCGTGGTCAGTATATTTCACATTGTGATGAGCGATTCCACTTATTTTCCGGACAAGTTAAAAAAAAACTGAAAAACTGACTGAAGCAAAATGACTTCACAAAAAAAGTATGCTTATCATTTTACATAATGTACTATTCTCCAAAAACTGACCTGTATCTGGGCAAAATTGTCAGTGAAAAAGGCAATCTTTTTTCAATTACACAGGATTGTAATCCTGTGTTAATGCTATTTACTCTCAATCGCTTTACTGGATAAGAGCTCACTCATTTCATTCTGCCGTTACAGCTGCTGATCGAAGCACAGGAAATGCATTCTGGGTAATGGGATTATATGTCCAAAGTATGTCTCTGTTTCCAGCCAGCAAAAACAATAACTACAGGCAGAGAAGTAAAGGCATGGAAACTCCAATACAAGGTCACTAAACAGGATTTTGGGCCAATCTAGTCTGTGCATTTAAATTCTACAGGGGAAATACAACTCTAATCATCAATGAGAAATGTCTATAAACTCACAAATGGCATGTATTATTTAAGATAAAACACTTTAATTCACTTCTGTCTGCCAGAATCATTTTTCAAAACATGATGCCCATGTAGCCATGGGTCAGACCCAATTATTACCTTCAAAGCTCACTGCTTGTTAGACCTCAGCACACAGCACATACTTCATTTGATCATATTTCAAAATATCTAATGCATGCAAGATCATACTTTTAGTTGGTAACACCTTTTTCTTTTTTTCTTACCGTATTGATGTTGTAATTTATTTCCAACTAATTCATCCTTACAAGTTCAAGGGAATATTGCAATTGTAACTTTGTAAAGTTTAGTATACAGTATTTATACAGTATTTATTTGAAGATTCAGACAGACTTTGTGGTCTTAAATCTGTACCCTGATAAAGGAAAAATAAATCCTTTTCCAAGGACGGAGAAGGCAAGAGAACTGAATCATTTTAAATGATGTATGCCAGAAAAGCAGCAGATTGTTTTTTAATTGGCTTGGCTAACGGCAGGCTTCCCCCTAGGTCTCATCGCAAGGTTTAATTTTGCCTCCTAATGCTTTAACGGGCTGACCCCTGGAGTCTGCCATGTTGCTGCTTTGATCAAAGTGAAAAAAATTAGCTAGAAGCAGAGTACACTGGAAAAAATAGCCACAGATAAGAAGTTCAGAAGAAACACAGGCAGTTTAAACGTATAACAATTCTATGCTTGGCAAAAAAAAGTGAAGGTTTTCTATTCTAGGATGAAATACTGTACATTTGGCGCAAAGTTGAGAAGGGCATTCTGTTTGGCCTTTATGAACACTTGCAATAAAAAATTAATAATTTTGTGTCGTGTTTAGAGCTTTATATGACTTGGTCACAGACAATTTACTTCAGGGATTTTATGGAAAGAAGAAAGTAAGAGGAATAAGAACTCGGGGTCACCCTGAGGGGAAGTTTGCCAAATATAGTTACAACTCAGACTGAAAAAAACCCTGTATCGAAAGTGCTTTTTTACGGTCGAGTCTAACAGCATCTGATTAAACACCATCACAATGTGAATGGACAACATCCATCAAGACCTAACTAACGAATAATAATAATAATAATAACCAGATTACCTCAGAAATAATACTGAATGAATGTTATATGGCACTGTTCAACTCACCTTAAACTTTCTCCTTAACTATCAAACAATGAAGGAGGAAACTCACCTCTGCCCCTATCTGTGTGAAGAACCCAGTGGGTGCTTCACGGCAGCCATTTTGTGCCAGAATGCTCACCGTGTGCTGGGTTGAGGTGGAGAAGGAGGCGATCACTGAGCCAGTTTGACAGGAGGATGCTGTAGGTAGCGGGTGGAGAGAGACTGGTTGGGAGTTTTCCCATGTTTGCAGGGAATCCTCTTCTCTCTGTAACACAGTCAGGTGGGACTTCAGTTTACCATTTAATCTGAAAGATCCCCATTAGTGCAGGAGGACATTGATTTATTTTTTATTGTTTGTTTTTTTTTGTTTGAGGCAGAGAAAAGAGTGAACCCTTCTGGCCCATCCAAGTATTAACTAACCCCTCAGACCAAGTAGTTTATTCCCCATTTCGCCCAGTGTTATGACAGCAGCATTTTTAAATCATGCAGAGCAGACTGAGATGTTTGAAACCGTTGGAGACCTCCTCAGGTCATCAGTGAATCCTCTGTTCTCTGATTGGTAGCCGCTTGAGTGGAGCTGTGAGATTTGGATTCTTTTTTTCTGATTAAAGTTCAGAAGTGCTAAACATTCGTCCTCTCTTTCCCACAGCCATCCTGCCCATGGCCCTTTGTGCCCCCCTGCTCGCGCTCTCCTGCTATAGGAAATAAACGGTCTCTGCCTCCCAGCTGTCGTTAACCACTTTTGGTGTGAGAGCACAGTAAGTCCTGTTCTGCCTCAAGGCCAGTGTCCAGTGGGCAAAGAAAAATATTCACCTTCAGTCGTTTTCAGAGAGGGCAAGTGAGGGAATGAATGGAGGATGATGGGATTGTTGGCACATAGAGCATCATAGTGAGGGAGAAGCTGCCAGGCTGTACACTTTGTACTTCTGTATACTGTGAACTTTGGCGGGGTATTGACCAATCAGGAGAGGGAGGATTGGTTTTTGTTGTTGTCATCCAATTTCTCTACAAGGAGACATTTTATTTCTGCATAGGCCCAGTGACAGCCTGTGTTTGCGGCAGAAACACCCACAAAGTCCTGAATTTTAGGGAACCTGGTGATTGTGATGCAGGGTGAATGCCACACCCTATTTCCTGACAGTGGCTCCGCCCCTCAGCCCCTGACCTGGACCACGGCGCAAGCTTACACTTCTGATGTCTGAAAGCACTGAGTCTGGCATGCAGACAGTCTGGGTAACGTGATCAGTTAAAGCGGGAAAACAAAAGCTTTAAAAAAAAGAAAATAAAAAACAAACACCCCCACTTAATAAATTCCTGTGTGTTCCAAGTGCCTCTCTGCACAACACTGCCCACTCAAAACTTCATTTTTCTGTCTGGAGCTGATCAGAATCACAACTTTAATGGTTTACTATGCAAATGACAAACTGGGACCAGGGTAGATTAGTAGCGCAGAAACTCAAGGGAATTTTTATTAAACCGACTAAACAGAAATTAAAAGCTCAAACAGAATGGCAAGGGTAAGAATCATAAGGAGGCAAGTGAGAAGCAATTAAAGGATAGAAAATGGATTTTCAGACCTCTGTCATGACAAATCCTGTATCTCTGCTCTCAAAATATTGGTATTTTCTTTACATTCAGATAGAATGGCATACAGGCCTGTAGATCACACATGATTTGTCAGAGACTGCACTGCAGGGGGCACAGGGCACGTCTGGGGCTGATCTGTCCCAGCAGGCTTCAGACATGGAGCAGCACACATACCAAAGGTGATCCTGTGTGTTGGACAGGTAAAACACCTCATTAAATTGTGTGAGAATAGCTCAAACTATAAAAATATGAATGTTGAAGTTTGTGGGGGTGGGAATAATTAATTTATACATAAATGCACTGAAACTTTGTTGATTTATTCATGGAACCGCTCATAAGGTCTAGCCTGGTAGGGAACCAAGAGTCAGATTACCTGCTTTGAGACCACTGGCAGCTCAGGGGCTGGACACAGTGATGATATCATAAAGACAGGGTCGGATTATTTGATAGGACAATTAGAAAAGGGTTTGACCCTATTGTTTCAATTTGCGGTTGGGGCGGGGTTATGTAAATTTCTAAATGGCTTTGAGCTTTTGTGCTCATTATTTGTGGCAAGGTGCGATGCTCACCCCAAGCATAGAATGTTTTGTTTAAAAAGGGGTCCAGTGAAGTAGCCGGTCAGCAGCTAGTGCAGATGTGTCTTTTGAGGCAACCTGCAGCCCGGTGGCCAAAGTGGGATCCAGACGGTTGGGGATCAAGTCCCAATGATAACATCAGATCAGGAGGATTGGCCCCTGGCTCCTCCAATTAGCAGCGAGTCACTTTGGAAAAAAGCATCAGCTAAATAACAGAGCCATATCAAGACCTGCAAAGCAGTATCATCTATCCAAGGTACTACGGGCTGTACCTTGGCTGTATTTGTGCTAACAAACGGCAAAATTTATTAAAGCTCATGTAAGCCACATTTGAGCATACATATGTGCATATTTTATGCTTTTATGAAATTGCCCTTTATATTTTGGTACAAACACAGCACCTTAAAGATGTCTAAAGCTGAACGTCAAGTTCATACTTGGTCATGAGTGGTAATCCAATCAAATGAATGCAAATCTTGGCAGGCTTACTGCCTAATGAAAAGAGTGAGATTAGAAACAGAGGTGTTATTTTTGAGTGGATGTTGTTATTTTAATGGGGGATTACTGACATGAGCCAGCACAAAGGCGTAGCACCAACGCACGAAAATGTGCAGTGTTCATTCGGTCCTAGCAGCGGTGACTCAGCCGTAAGTATATTCATAAGACGACCAGCAGGGATAAAACATGAACTCTTTCAGGGTTTGTTCAACACTGAAAAATCTTACAGTACACCTGGAAGTCAAATGGCTAAAAGAACTTCACATTTCTGAACATCACATTTCTGTGAACAGGAAGTTCAGTGAATTCCGGGATACGATCATTTAAACATTAAACCCCTACATTGTTACCCTTTTGGATGTAAACCCTCTCTTGTTTCTCCATCATACCTGCCGCTGTCAGAAACATTTCTGGGGGTCGTCTTTGTTGCTCACTTTCAGCATGACTGTGGCATTGGATTTGAGGCCTTTGATTGTGTCGAATCACTTCCTTTTTTTCCGTTTGTTTAAATTTGGTGAGCAGCCAGCAACTCGCTTCATAGGCAGGTTGAGTGAATGAGACAGATAAAGTACAACAGGAGTACATGTATAAGTATATATATAGGGACTGCATATATAAGTATAGAAAAAATACTGAAAAAAATGTTTGTTTACATTATTTTCTATTTATCATCACCCACCTTCCCATGTAGACTAAGGCCATCATAATTAAACACTGGACATTTTCACACACAGTTTGGTCCTTCTGCTGCAGGTATAATTAGTTGTGGCATGATGTCCCTTTTGATGTTACTGTTTGTGTCCATTTCCCTCCTCCTGCTTGGGGTTAAGGTCTTTATACAGAGCGGCGCTGCAGCAGAGCCTGCAGGAGAAGCATGTCTTTACGCTGTTATCTGGAGCAGGGGCCTCTTACAGGCTTGTGTATGTCTGCCCCAGCTGTGAGATATTTCTGGGACAGGGATACCTTGGCAGCGGTGGGCGATCCGCCGGCCGTTCTGTCCGCAGAAACCCATCAGCGCAGTGCCAGACACCGGCCTGTGTGCGCTGACAGATGGCCGCGCTGGGGAATCTCTCCCTGGCCCATCGCGGCGCCCCCAGCCTGCTGGGGTGCGGAGCCGTGGTCCGTTCAGCGGGCCAGCGGGCTGCTAGCGAAAGGGGGCGGGGGAGCGTTTTGGTAGTCTGCCACATACACACATCAATACCTCATTTTCTGCATCACGACTGTTTATTTTTGTCTTGGAGGATCACACACAGTGACAGGGGGTTTAAGGGTAGGGGAGGGGGGGTTGGCTAAAGGTAATTATCCTCTTGGACTGCATTTTGCACTGTAATCATAATCATAAGATGAAAACTGGGTGTGTTTTAAAGACTTGGTTACTTTGTTTTTTTTTCCCACCTGGTTATTGATTGGATGTTGACTTTACATTGACTGCATCCTTCGCTGTGAGCTGAGTCTCAAACCCGAACGCTCTGTCTGTGCGGGAGGAGAAAGGTACTTGGTGTATTGGGTTGTATTAAATTTTAGCCAGTGTAATGCAGGGCTGACCCCAGGTTTATCAGGGCCCAAAGCTGGACGGTTAGGGGCCTCCACCTCGCTGCAACTGAAAACCTGATGAGTGAGATAACCTCCCACTCACTAGGGGGTGCTAAGTAGTTATTTATAGTATATATTATATTATTATATTATTACAGGTAACCCATTAGACTGGCCTAAATCACAGCCTCCAATTTGAGCCCCATGTAAGAGATCATGGCACATAAAAACAGGGTGATAAATATAGTGTAGTACAGGGTATATAACTATACCTTCTGACCTTCTGTAGGATGTACAGTATACCCACCTATTAGCCTTATTACCATTAATACATATGGGCTTTGGAGTTACAATATGCCCACCTCCTCAGACAGTATACTCACCTATTAGCCTTATTACCATTAATACATATGGGCTTTGGAGTTACAGTATGCCCACCTCCTCAGACAGTATACTCACCTATTAGCCTTATCACCATTAATACATATGGGCTTTGGAGTTACAGAATGCCCACCTCCTCAGACAGTATACCCACCTATTAGCCTTATCACCATTAATACATATGGGCTTTGGAGTTACAGTATACCCATCTCCTCAGACAGTATACCCACCTATTAGCCTTATTACCATTAATACATATGGGCTTTGGAGTTACAGTATGCCCACCTCCTCAGACAGTATACCCACCTATTAGCCTTATTACCATTAATACATATGGGCTTTGGAGTTACAGTATGCCCACCTCCTCAGACAGTATACTCACCTATTAGCCTTATCACCATTAATACATATGGGCTTTGGAGTTACTGTATGCCCTCCTCCTCAGACAGTATACCCACCTATTAGCCTTATCACCATTAATACATATGGGCTTTGGAGTTACAGTATACCCATCTCCTCAGACAGTATACTCACCTATTAGCCTTATTACCATTAATACATATGGGCTTTGGAGTTACAGTATGCCCACCTCCTCAGACAGTATACCCACCTATTAGCCTTATTACCATTAATACATATGGGCTTTGGAGTTACAGTATGCCCACCTCCTCAGACAGTATACTCACCTATTAGCCTTATTACCATTAATACATATGGGCTTTGGAGTTACAGTATGCCCACCTCCTCAGACAGTATACCCACCTATTAGCCTTATTACCATTAATACATATGGGCTTTGGAGTTACAGTATGCCCACCTCCTCAGACAGTATACTCACCTATTAGCCTTATCACCATTAATACATATGGGCTTTGGAGTTACAGTATGCCCACCTCCTCAGACAGTATACTCACCTATTAGCCTTATCACCATTAATACATATGGGCTTTGGAGTTACAGTATGCCCACCTCCTCAGACAGTATACTCACCTATTAGCCTTATTACCATTAATACATATGGGCTTTGGAGTTACAGTATGACCACCTCCTCAGACAGTATACCCACCTATTAGCCTTATTACCATGAATACATATGGGCTTTGGAGTTACAGTATGCTCACCTCCTCAGACAGTATACCCACCTATTAGCCTTATTACCATTAATACATATGGGCTTTGGAGTTACAGTATGCCCACCTCCTCAGACAGTATACTCACCTATTAGCCTTATTACCATTAATACATATGGGCTTTGGAGTTACAGTATGCCCACCTCCTCAGACAGTATACTCACCTATTAGCCTTATTACCATTAATACATATGGGCTTTGGAGTTACAGTATGCCCACCTCCTCAGACAGTATACCCACCTATTAGCCTTATTACCATTAATACATATGGGCTTTGGAGTTACAGTATGCTCACCTCCTCAGACAGTATACCCACCTATTAGCCTTATTACCATTAATACATATGGGCTTTGGAGTTACAGTATGCCCACATCCTCAGACAGTATACTCACCTATTAGCCTTATTACCATTAATACATATGGGCTTTGGGGTTACAGTATGCCCACCTCCTCAGACAGTATACACACCTATTAGCCTTATTACCATTAATACATATGGGCTTTGGAGTTACAGTATGCCCACCTCCTCAGACAGTATACTCACCTATTAGCCTTATTACCATTAATACATATGGGCTTTGGAGTTACAGTATGACCACCTCCTCAGACAGTATACCCACCTATTAGCCTTATTACCATGAATACATATGGGCTTTGGAGTTACAGTATGCCCACCTCCTCAGACAGTATACTCACCTATTAGCCTTATTACCATTAATACATATGGGCTTTGGAGTTACAGTATGCCCACCTCCTCAGACAGTATACTCACCTATTAGCCTTATTACCATTAATACATATGGGCTTTGGAGTTACAGTATGCCCACCTCCTCAGACAGTATACCCACCTATTAGCCTTATTACCATTAATACATATGGGCTTTGGAGTTACAGTATGCTCACCTCCTCAGACAGTATACCCACCTATTAGCCTTATTACCATTAATACATATGGGCTTTGGAGTTAAAGTATGCCCACATCCTCAGACAGTATACTCACCTATTAGCCTTATTACCATTAATACATATGGGCTTTGGGGTTACAGTATGCCCACCTCCTCAGACAGTATACACACCTATTAGCCTTATTACCATTAATACATATGGGCTTTGGAGTTACAGTATGCCCACCTCTTCAGACAGTATACCCACCTATTAGCCTTATTACCATTAATACATATGGGCTTTGGGGTTACAGTATGCCCACCTCCTCAGACAGTATACACACCTATTAGCCTTATTACCATTAATACACGTGGGCTTTGGAGTTACAGTATGCCCACCGCCTCAGACAGTATACCCACCTATTAGCCTTATTACCATTAATACATATGGGCTTTGGAGTTACAGTATGCTCACCTCCTCAGACAGTATACCCACCTATTAGCCTTATTACCATTAATACATATGGGCTTTGGAGTTACAGTATGCCCACCTCCTCAGACAGTATACTCACCTATTAGCCTTATTACCATTAATACATATGGGCTTTGGAGTTACAGTATGCCCACCTCCTCAGACAGTATACCCACCTATTAGCCTTATTACCATTAATACATATGGGCTTTGGAGTTACAGTATGCTCACCTCCTCAGACAGTATACCCACCTATTAGCCTTATTACCATTAATACATATGGGCTTTGGAGTTACAGTATGCCCACATCCTCAGACAGTATACTCACCTATTAGCCTTATTACCATTAATACATATGGGCTTTGGAGTTACAGTATGCCCA
Source organism: Albula goreensis (assembly GCA_022829145.1). Taxonomy (NCBI): domain Eukaryota; kingdom Metazoa; phylum Chordata; class Actinopteri; order Albuliformes; family Albulidae; genus Albula; species Albula goreensis. The sequence goes on from CM040742.1 coordinate 47,902,880, forward strand.
CCTCCTCAGACAGTATACTCACCTATTAGCCTTATTACCATTAATACATATGGGCTTTGGAGTTACAGTATACCCACCTCCTCAGACAGTATACCCACCTATTAGCCTTATTACCATTAATACATATGGGCTTTGGAGTTACAGTATACCCATCTCCTCAGACAGTATACTCACCTATTAGCCTTATTACCATTAATACATATGGGCTTTGGAGTTACAGTATGCCCACCTCCTCAGACAGTATACCCACCTATTAGCCTTATCACCATTAATACATATGGGCTTTGGAGTTACAGTATGCCCACCTCCTCAGACAGCATACTCACCTATTAGCCTTATTACCATTAATACATATGGGCTTTGGAGTTACAGTATACTCACCTCCTCAGACAGTATACTCACCTATTAGCCTTATTACCATTAATACATATGGGCTTTGGAGTTACAGTATACCCATCTCCTCAGACAGTATACCCACCTATTAGCCTTATTACCATTAATACATATGGGCTTTGGAGTTACAGTATACTCACTTCCTCAGACAGTATACTCACCTATTAGCCTTATTACCATTAATACATATGGACTTTGGAGTTACAGTATACTCACTTCCTCAGACAGTATACTCCTCCTTAGATACCACTACACCACTGGGATAACCCAGCCTTGTGCCCTATAGGCCAGTTTTCAGGCACTTTCTCCTAGAAACCGAACAGACTCAGCCCCCCAGTGGACCGTAGACAGGCAGTCTCTAAAATCCGTGTTGAAGGAAATTAATTCATATTTTATGCCGCTGCCAATTACAAGAAGGTTGATATTGATTTTCTCATTTCTCCACGCATCTCCGGCTGGGCAGAGGAAAGGGAAAAGCTGGTGTAGCTGGACAGGAGAGTGCCTCGCAATAAAACTGACAAGTCTTTCATTGCTGATGGAGGTTAAAGCAAAGCGCCGGCTCACGGCACAGATCTGATTCTGTGGGGCAACCACGGGCCCAACAGAGAACAAAAAAAAAGAAATATAAGATAAATTGCGAAGCTGTAGCGTATCCCACTGAGCCGCACTTATCTTGGATTGACCGCCGCCGGACGTGAGAGGGCTGGCCGCGGCACTCAGCGTGTCATCGCGGTAAGTGAGGCTGGCGGGAGAGGAGAAAGGTCAGATGTGTTCCTGTAAACGCATCGCGGCGCGCTGATGGTGAGGAGGGAAGATCAACACGCTCCCGTCCACCCCGCCCACGTACACCCCCCTGCTCAGGGTAGCACAGCCATCTCCTGAGCGCGCTCCCGTCCACCCCCCCACGTACCCCCTGCTCAGGGTAGCACAGCCATCTCCTGAGCGCGCTCCCGTCCCCTCCCCCCCACGTACTCCCCCCTGCTCAGGGTAGCACAGCCATCTCCTGAGCGCGCTCCCGTCCACCCCGCCCACGTACCCCCCTGCTCAGGTAGCACAGCCATCTCCTGAGCGCTCCCGTCCACCCCGCCCACGTACCCCCCCTGCTCAGGGTAGCACAGCCATCTCCTGAGCGCGCTCCCGTCCACCCCGCCCACGTACACCCCCTGCTCAGGGTAGCACAGCCATCTCCTGAGCGCGCCCGTCCACCCCCCCACGTCCCCCACTGCTCAGGGTAGCACAGCCATCTCCTGAGCGCGCTCCCCGTCCCCTCCCCCACGTACCCCCTGCTCAGGGTAGCACAGCCATCTCCTGAGCGCGCTCCCGTCCACCCCGCCCACGTACTCCCCCTGCTCAGGGTAGCACAGCCATCTCCTGAGCGCGCTCCCCCCCCCCCCCCACGTACTCCCCCTGCTCAGGGTAGCACAGCCATCTCCTGAGCGCGCTCCCGTCCCCTCCCCCACGTACTCCCCCCTGCTCAGGGTAGCACAGCCATCTCCTGAGCGCGCTCCCATCCCCTCCCCCATGTACCCCCTGCTCAGGGTAGCACAGCCATCTCCTGAGCGCGCTCCCGTCCCCTCCCCACCACATACTCCCCCCTGCTCAGGGTAGCACAGCCATCTCCTGAGCGCGCTCCCCGTCCCCTCCCCCCACGTACTCCCCCCTGCTCAGGGTAGCACAGCCATCTCCTGAGCGCGCTCCTGTCCCCTCCCCCCCACGTACGCCCCCCTGCTCAGGGTAGCACAGCCATCTCCTGAGCGCGCTCCTGATGCCGCCAGCCTGCGTGGATGGCCTGAGGATTCTACGATACACGGCACAGTGAGCACGGGCGGCTGAGACGGACAGCGCTTAAACCTACGGGGAAAACACAGACAAAGCACAGAGCGCACCCTGTTTGTTAACTGTGACATTCACAGCCGTAGTGTAACGTGGGTAATCTCAATTCTGTCTAACTTGAGACTTTTTAAAGATAAATCCCCCCCCCCCCACAATTCCATCAAGCTGTTGAAACAACCTTCACTGTCAATGGAAGAGAGAGCATACAAACATGCTGGTCCTCTGACCCATGCAATGTCACCTGTCACATGCTGTCCTTGTGCAGACAGACTGTGGATGCCTGACATACCAGCAGGGGTCGCTGGAGAGCAATGAGACGCATGGCATTGCAATTCAGCATTTAGCTGGTGCTTTCATCCAGAGTGACACAGATTACATTTTAACACGCTGTCCATTTATGCAACTGTACATAAATATAAAAACTAAATTTACAAGACCAGCTCCCTGCCATTATAACAAAATGCTGCCATTTGTGTAAGTGCCACTGGCCAATGAACTCCTCCTTCTCTGACTGTGTATTATGCCACCAATTAAAGGTGTGATTCTTCCAGGCCACTAGAGGGCAGTGTTATGCCCTTGGTCATGCATGTATTGTTTGTGTATCTTTTCCATCTTTATGTTTGTTGTTTCGTCTTTTCTCCCGCTTTTCATTTCATACTAGATATTCGTCTTCCAGTGGTCCACCCCTGGTCCTCATCAACCAATCCACTCTCCGTCTGCTAACCATTCCCTCCAATCAATATTCCCTGTGACAGTTTTTAAACCCTCGGCTCTGTGTCTCAGGAAATTTGTCTGTTCATCATTTTTGCTTTTTGCTTGTTCTTCCTTTCTAAATCGTTGTTAATATAAACCCATGCTGTTTTTTGTTTAAACCCTTGTTTGTGTTGCCTGTAAAAACCTGTTCATTAACCTTGTTGCGTGTTTGGGAAGAAGGGCAGGTAAGGTATACTGTAAATAATATTACACCTCACACCTAGGATATTACCTGTTAGAAACATCAGGTTAGGGGCAAGTGCCACCTGCTGTATTTGGTTAGGATAGGTCAGTCTAGTGTAGTTAGTAAGGTCTGTGTTTTTGGTGACCTATTGTTTTTGTTGTCAGTTAGATAGCTGGGTAAAACCTCAGACTAGATAAGACTGGCAGCTTGGTTAGTTTTTGTTTCTTTTCTTTGGCACTGCCCATAGCCCTCTTCTCCCCTTTTGTGTGTTTGACTTGTGTTTGTGCTGTTGTGGTTGTACATAATGTTTATTGCCCCCTCCTTTGTAAATACCCCCAGCACAGTACACAGTGTAAATAAAGCGCCCACCCTGTTGTTAACGCTTAACTTTTTGGTTTACTGCGTGGTTTGTCTGTGCCGGCCTCCCATTACACCACCTCCTTTTATGTTGCATTCCCCTTCGCTATACCCATAGACACCTCGGCGATGTAACAGCAGTGAAGTGGATTTCTTAAACTGGCCAAACCTCTGTTTTTCCTGGATGTTTTTCAGCTGTGTATCACCTCCTGCAGTTTGAAAATGGTGTCGTGAATGATTTCCTGCATGCCAATAATAAATGTTCTTGCATATACTATAGATGTGACATAACTGTTCTGTTCAATGTTACTGAGCATGAGGACAGTACGTTTATTTTCCCGGTTAGTTTCCCAAAGCACAACATCAGCTCACTCTTTATTTAAATATTTCTTTAAATAAAATCAAGAGGTTAGTTTGGCTGGAGCGTGCCTTCATTGAAAGTTCAAACTGTGGATTTAGCACTTTATTTTCCAGGGCTGAGCAGATTTAAACATTTCCATCACTTCATAAACGCCTTCCAGTTGCAGTATTTTAAAATACATTAATATGCAGTTTTAACTTGGCAAGCGCGTATGATCCTAATTCAGAAATACACTTGGGTGCCCGTCTCCACTCACATTATCACAGCTAATAACAATGTGTGACAAAATGTAAAACTTAAAGAGTTCTTTAAAGATTCACTGCAAGGATCTGTGGGATAACCAGGGATTCATTTCGGCAGCTTGTAATGTCACTGGGAGATGCTGCGCATGTGATAATGAATGTTGCTTTATGACTGATGCCGACTTAACCAACTATAAACCATTTACCCCCCACAGCGAAGTTGCCAGATGCAGTAACAGATTAGGGCAGAAAACAGATTTAATAAAATCCACTGCCATAAGAGAGACGTAACGTTTTGTTTATGCCTCTGGAAACAAAGTCATCACCCTTCAGCCAAGGCATTGGATGTCATTCTGAGGTCTAACCGTCTCCTAATTTTATATTTACTATTTCAAATAATGTTTTTTTTTTTTATGAGATACATACATGGATAAGCCTTTCCACTGTCTGTATTCATGGTGTGGGTGGGTGGGAGGGTGGGAAGAAAAGCAAAGTCACATGACAAAGCCCTCAGCTCCAGAGTGGCTGTGGAGGCAAGGCATTCAGGTCATGTGAAGATCAATGCTGTTGAAACAGGAAATTAATCGCCGCAGTCCAGGTTTTGTTAACTGAAATCAGTGCGACGAGGTGCCGCGCTCTTTTGTTGGCTGCAGGATAGGCCTGATGTCCCCTCTGTGTCTGGAAATGAGTCATTACTTTCATAAAAAGGAAAATATTAATGGAGATATGCTTTATGACTGCGCTATGGGATGATCGGCAACGTTTTGCTGGTCCTGACTTGGCTTAATTATCAAGAGATAATTACGTTGTTACATTTTTCTTTCGGTGGAGCCTTTTGATTGGTCATTTGATTGGTGCCCCATTTTGTGAAGGTGATGTGTCATTCAGTGTACCGATACTCCACCTCTGAGACAGCAGGGGAAACCTCCCTGAAACAGGCTCACTGCTTATCAAGGTAACGTTGGTAAATACTGTGAAGAAAAACAGGCTTTTCTGCTGAAACCATCTCTAAATCAGTGTGTCAAAATATGCACTGACACATTCATTTTATTTTCAATACTGTACTTTATTTGATCAAATATAATTACACCTACAACTTAAAGCGCCAAGGGTTTCCCTGCTCAGTGGAACAAGGTTACTGTGACGTAGTGGCAAAATGACAAACACTTGCTGTTTTGTTTGACTGAGTGACTCTTTCCCCTTTTGTTGACTTTGTACCAATAATGTCAGAAATAAAAACAGATGAGCTTTAGCTGCTAAAATAAGCAGAATCTAGCAGCACATGCTTACTCTGGCAGAACCAGAATGTATGCTCTCCTAAACCTCTTAATTAAAACAAACTTTTAATCCAAGCTACAGAGCAGTATACATCCAAAACATTAATTTTCTGGCACTTCCATAAACATTTCTTGAATTAATTACACTCCAAAAGGCAATTATGGATGAACATATCATTTGAGGGCTCTTCATATCTCCTTATTCATGTAGTTTATGCAACGTTAGTCATATAAATTTTTGGCTGTCTAACATGCAGAGGATCCAACTCTTATCTATTCTTTCAATAACATGCATGGTTCAAAACCAAGGAGGAAAAACAAAATCTAAAAAACATTTAAACAAACATCAATTCATTTGGTTGAAAAAAGCTTTTAGTTTTAACTCATTTTATTTTCTGGCCAGATTTTTCAGAGAAAGCTTAACTGGTTTCATGTACAAGCTTTTAATATGGACACATAAGCACCATACCACAGTCAAATACATTACTGTACTACAAAACACAAAGCCTTCCAAATATGATTGTCACAAGAAGGTTCATATTTTAAATGGAAAATGACTACAAATGTTCTCCCTTTCTTATCTGTGGTAATCACATTTGGAGTCTGTCCTGATTTACAAATTACAGGCCTCTGATTGGTCAATCAAATCCAGCACCATTGTGTTCCAGACTGCCATCGCAGCTGCGGGTTCACCGTGGAGTGGGTCCACGTTCTGTCGTCTGAAACACGCCGCCACTGCAGAGTGTGATGGGCCTGTCAGCCGAGGAAAGTCTTACCTGAGAGCACCGCCTTACCTGCCTTCGCTAAAAGCAATCTGCCCTTTTTAGCATCAACATCTTTCTGGCACATATAAGTAACATTTAGTTGGTGTATAGTATATAAGCACATTTAGTTGACTTTTTTTCTGGCTTGAAAATGCATCATTAATACTCATATTAATACCTTAATCACCTTATTAATATAGATTAATTTTAATTGTGTGACAGTCACTATGGAATAATCCAGTCGCAATGTAAAAGATAACATGTCTTAATTTCCTGTGCAGCCTAATTGCACAGGGTGTTAAACGATGTCATTTTAATTGGTGGAACCTTAAAGCATTCATTTATTGTGTTGATATGCGTTGTTCCTTTGTCATATCCTTCGTGAGTACAGAAGCATATTATATACAGTATATTTGATTAAAAATATTTTTGAAGAAGACTTCCATAAGACAGTCTTTCTCACCTAAACTGTCTGTTTTGGACTCTCCAATGGGTGCTGAGAGAAAAATTGTGGTGGGTCATTAAATTTTGGGGAAAATGTATATTGAATATACATATAATAATACATATTACAATTCTCAGACATACCAGTTGAACTAAATACAGTTATAATTATGTGCACTGAGTTTATAATGTGCCTATACAGGGGACAGGCAAAAATGGCCTGAAATTTATGAAACACAAACCAAAAATGAATCTTTATTAACTAATGAGTTTGGTCACCCTTCAAACATCTTACATCTGATATTTTTATATGTGCTGTTATGTATGTTTTTTTATATTTGTAGTGGAAGATTTGACTTTTCAAGTAAAGCCTGTGGTTCACTGGGAGAAAAGGGAGGAATCTACTTGTAGAGGAGTGTGCTTGAGTTACATGTGTAGGATTTGAGTTTTTTGTAGTTAATCGCTACTAAATTATTAGATAAAAAGCTCATACAAATCTGTGCAGTATTAAAAAAAAAAAAAAGAAATTTTTCATTAAAAAAACATCCTTTATGAGTAAGACAGTTCCTACAGTGTAATGTAACCGGAATAGAGTGAGGGAAGCCCTCTAAAGAGTGAGATACCCTTTGGAGATGAATGGTGGCATCTGTTAGAATCTGCTGCTTCTCTGCTGCTTCTCTGCGTGCTGGCTGGCAATTCCAAACAGCTCAACTTTTGCCTTTTGCGGTAATTTTGAAATGGACAGCAGATTTTTTTTAGACACTTCAGAAGAATCATGCATTGTTCTGAGCATTTCCAGTAAGTCCTTGTTCTAAAGGCTTTGCTGTGCCAGAAAATATCACGGTCCAAACACTGCCAAGCCACAATCATGTCCCTGTTAGCAACTCTAGATGTCAGTTCTCATTTGGTCCACAGCGCATTCCTTTCCTGTCTCACAAAGAACATCTTTCCAAAAAAACCCAATTACATCTGTCAACAAAGAAGAGAATGTGAGACCTTCAGCTCAAATCATGTTGAGAGAAATCCATAAATCTCTATAGAGGGAGTCAAAAGGTGGCGTCAGACGGTACAAGGTAATAACAGAGACGCTGTTCCAGCACAGTGAAGAGGCTCATCCTAGCCCAGGTTTATGCTTGTGCCTGTACACTTTCCTGAGCTCAAGAAATACTGTTTAAAATGGGAGTCCAAAACTTTACAATCTCTCCCTATTGCTGCAACTCTGTCTCTCAGTTTGGGAGCAGTGTTCAATTATGTTTAACAATGGGAAACTAAAGTTACCCAACACCGTTACTGGGTTTAACCACGTATTCCTCACCAATTCCACCTCAGCAACCTTCCTCCTCAGATCAGGGGGTTTGGCTCGATCTCCAGACACTACGCACACACCGATAGCAGGCTGATAGTAGTGGATATTAAAAAATACATTAAAAAATCAACATTTCTCCTTAAATTTGACTCAAATTCAGTTATTTATTTAATTGTATAGTTTTTATTTCTTCACAAGCACATTAATAATTAGCCTCAGACTTAATTTTAGTGAGCAAACACCTCAGCAATCACTAAAAATGAACAGGAAAAAAAAAGGAAAAACGAGAATGTGGTAAACTTTATTTGAAAGCACTCTCTGCCAATTGTTTCAGAAAAATTCTGAGTAAGTCCAGGCCACTTGCTACTGCCAGAAGTTTGATGGAGAGCCAGTCATGGTATACGTGGATCACAAGCATCCACAGCCCAGGGATACTTTTACATTGGTGGAAATCAGCTACTTCAGACTTGGAATTTGAATTGAGAATGAGCTGTACATGCAATTAGCACTATATATACAGCTTACATTTCTGGAGATGCTTGACAGAGAGGTCACTTTGTCAAGACATGCATGTGCAGAAGGCTACGCTGGAGAGGAAATACTTGGCAGGAGGTGGTAATTCAGAGGGCTGGAGGTATTCTTTATGGATCCTTAATACACTTAGCTGGCTTGGAATGTCTAGTCCTGAATCAATAACCTTATTTTTTTCCTTTTTTAAAAAAAAAAAAAAAATTCATAAGACTTCATGTCTAGCTTGAAAAATGTAATATTTCTGCCAATGTAGATCGGTCTCTTGCACAGAATCAGCTCCAGGCTGAAGCGTCTTTCAGCACAATGCAGGGATTCATCGATCCACATTCCAGCAGATTCAGCAGCATGACACACTGAGCTGTACAGTTAAGGGTGCTTTTGAGAAGCACAGGGAAAAGAAAGGCCCAAAATGGCTGCGCGCTGTAACTGAACAGATGCTCTGGACGACCCAGGTAATGCGGCATTGAGTACGAACGTGACAAACGAGCAGGATAGGAGCGGGGTAAGAGAGGGATGCAGAAAGAGAGGAGACAAAGGAAGACGCAGGGACCAGAGGGTCAGGCAGAGGCACAAAGCAAACTGAAGCTGAAGATGCTTGCTCGTGTTTGAGTGATGTTGCCAAGGAGACGGCCGGGTAAAAACACCAAGAGAGTTAACCCAAGTCAAGGCCGCGGAAAAGGCTGATGATGATGATGGTGGTGATGATGATGATGGTGATGATGATGGTGATGGTGATGATGATGATGGTGGTGATGATGATGATGGTGGTGGTGGTGGTGGTGGTGATGATGTTGATGATGATGATGATGATGATGATGATGGTGATGGTGGTGGTGGTGGTGATGATGACATGTTGAGAAGATGACTGAAGACCCAAGAGGAACTACAAGCAAAGCATTCTGATATCATTCTGGATTGGCCAGTTGTTCATGCTTGTTGTGCCAGATTTCGAGAAGCAAATTTTGAGCTCAAAATGACAAAATTTCCCTCAGAACATTTGGAATCCATTTCCTTCAAGTAAATCTCCCTCCTGGAAGAGATATGTTCACATGCACACATTTATGCTTTTTCTATATACCCCATTTACACATAAATATACACCAAACAAGAGGAATCAAATATTTTAGTCCATGTAGCACAATTAGCAGATGTAGTTGACGATGAACAGAAAACATGGTTTCATCCACAGCAGTATCTGCAGAGCCGTTGGGCCTTTTCTCTGCTTTGCTGAAGATTTGCAGCCCCAACACTACCATATGTATGTTTGGGACTGCCAAAGATCAATGCAATTAACGTACAAGTGTAGGACCAGCTACTGATTACACCCAACATGGGCTGATACTGCGAGAGCTCAGTCTCTCACACACACACATACACACTCACACACACGCACACACATGCACACAAAGTGGTGTGCTTTTGATATCAGATCATTTTCTGACTTACATGGCTATGAGCCAGAAGAGGAAAAATGAAAACTGAAGAAATAATAAAGTCAATTCATCTCAGCAAAAAGAGCTAAAACAATTACAAACCCTTAATGAAAAATACAGTTTCATTTTGGAGTGAGACTTACAGACCGCTTAAACAATGCCAAGGCGAGTAAAGCCAAAAGCGCTTCAGTAAGTGTTCCTTCAGCTGTAATAAGCTTAAGGAAACATGACAGGAGTTACACATGCACCTTTTCAAATAACCTGTACAAACACCTGAGCCAACGGCCCCTGTGCTCTGGGCGCGTGCAGAGAAAGCTTTCCTGCAGAAGAGACAAGCTGTTAAACAAACAAACCCCTCAGAGGGAAAGAGCAAGGCAAGGCAACTTACTCTGATCAGGGTAATCTCGTGGGGGCTCTGCTAGGGTCACACTGGGGGCAGAAGCTAGCAAGCCCATCTCATGTGCACTGTTCTAGCCAGGGGAAGTATGACAAATGCAGGCCAAATGTAGCTGTGTGTTTTAATGGAAAAGTGGCCCAGGGGCTGCTGGGTAGCTTATCCTGATAAGGTACTCTGTAGCCAGGTGTAGCCATTAGCCACTGTTTATAGCTGTGGTTTATGAACCAACTGCAATATATGAAAATATGAACTGACTTAAATCGCTAATAAGCTTCCCTTTTCCTATGATGTCCACTCCTGGGACAAACTTGCATGTCTAGGGATTGGTCGTCTGGCTGTTTTGAACCTCCCCCAGCCAAGAGCCACTCTGTGGCCTAGATCAAAAATATATGAAAGTTTGGACAGTGTTGTAACAAAACACAGAACAAGAAATGACATCACACACACAGCACTGACAAAATAGAAGTCTTGCATAACATGTCAATCTTCGTATAAGTCCCGGCATTTCCCAGAGAGTTGTCGGGAATTTTTTGATCTTCGATGCCGTCTCGTTGCATGCCATCCCGTCATCAGCTCAATCATTCAGTGTTTTGCTCACCAGTGAGAGACAATCCGGCATCACTGTCAAAACCTTCATATTTTCAACCTAGTCTCCAGGCTGCCAGCTTCTGCACCTCCAAATCATTTTCTACAGTTGACTTGTAACCATGACTGGCCAGATTTAACGGAAAAGACCTCTTTGTGAAGGCAGTTTCACACCAGCACGTCTGCTTACCCTGTATCTCCATGCATTTCCACGAATAAAATTATTCCAGGTAGCGTGATTATGGGAGGCCATTGCATATGTTGACAAATAGATCGACTTACAGCTGTTTGAGTCTGTGTTATTGCTTTCAGTCAACCAGCAGAGTGACAGTGACGCTGCAGGCCATTAGCTCCAACAACAGAACCAAACAAACACACATGGGGAGACAGACGAATCACTAGCGCTCGGTATCGCCGTCTACTGACAGGTGTGGGAAAGGCAGATCCACTGGTGTTTAGGTACATCAGGCTGATATGAGGGTTCAGGCTGAGAACTGCGGCCATGCCCATTTTATCAGCGTAAACAGCGACAGGTCTGAACCTCCTAACCAGCTGCTGTGTTTTCAGATGCGCTGCACCGTCTCCTGATCAAGTGTGGGAAAGACGAGGCAGGAAGAGGCAGGCTACATGCTCGGCGAGCAAGGGTTAGTTGCAAAGGTCGGATTCCCACTCCGGCTGCAGGCCTCGCATTCACCACTCAACCTGCTGCTTGCTCATGGCAGAAAAGAAAAAAGAAACTCTGTCAAATTGGCCCTACAGAGAGGAGTGGGAGACTGGGGCAGCGGTAATGAGACCTCTTCATGCTGGACGGGGACTCTCATGACCTTGGGGCCTCACCTCTGTGACCTTGGGGCCTTACCTCCCCAATGTGATTTGTGATTAATAAATAAGTATGAAAGCTGAGCCTTCGTCATAGACCGCATGTCCAGGTGAGGTCCTGATTGTCCAGACTGACAGGCTGAATAGTCTCAGTGATCAGTCAAAAGGATGAGCTCGTTAGCTCATAAAGTAGGAGTATTATCACAGAGAATCCAGACAGGAGCATGGTGTGAGGGACGATTCCAAGTGCAAGCTTGAAGTAATTTAATGACAGACTCCTGTGTCTGAGTTCTCGTCTCTTCGTCGCCCGCTATCCTGCATGTGTGCAGGGCTTTGAGTCCTTTTGGTTCCCCTGTGTGTGTGTTGTCACAATGTGTTCCCATAATGCACTGGGTGATGTCACTAATATGCATTCCCACAGTTTTTCTGCTGGTTTACAGCCAGTAATAACATGCATTCAGGCGGAGCGTTTTCACGTTTAAACCGAACTGCTTGTCAAAGCGTGTAACGCCAAGCAGCAATCGCAGAACCAACGATTTCACAAGGACTTAAACACGGAGAAGGGTGTGCAGAGAGGTACAGAAATCAGGTCATTTATATCAATTCAATATTTAATCCAAAAAAATACTTAGAATCATTAATTGAATTTCATTTCCTAAAGTGTGACAGTGTAGATACTGTGTCTTTGGTTTAGCGCTAAATGGGGCTCTTTTGAGGAATTGTGTCAATTACGTTTTAGATCGATTTAAGCAAGATAAAATGATAAGGCCTGTCATTTTCCACGATTTCATGCCTCTAAGGTAATTATACAATGATATAGCATTAGCATAATCTTTAGGAGGTGCATTTACACATGATTCATAGGCAAAGGTGAGGTAGGACACATCGGACTGATTCAGATTCAGCAGCATGGCTGTTTGAACAGAATACACTGAAGAGCTGCTAAATTAAAGTGGAAACGCTCTTCCAAAGGAAATCTTTTAAAATAAATAAAGAAGGGCCTTCACGGATCTCAAAAGTAACATAAGTGGCCAGGACTCATCCCCCTCTCCTGTTACTGCGTGTAATTTGCAACTTTTAAAGGCGATTTGTGACCAAACATTGATTTTAAATAATGTGTCTGCTCTGTGCGGTGATTCCATCTCATCCTGGAAACGGTGCCCTCGTACTAACTGTCCAGACAAGTCGTTATGTAGAGCTCAAATCACCACATGAATACAGACACATACAATGGGCTTTTGTGTAAACCACAGTGAGCAAGGCCATGTTTCCAAAATGACATTCAAAAAAATAAGAGGCTGTGATATGCAGTGATGTCACTTTGATGATGTCACATTTTGGACACTTGAGGTAAACTGCTGCACACCCTCCTCCACTTCATATTCAGAGGTTTGAGTCCAGAAATCACCAACAAACAAAAAAAAAACCTACAATATGTTGTGATATTAAGGTCACATTTCAAATGTTCACATGGGGAGAAACAAAACAAAAACATGGTCTGATAACATTACTTATGTTTCAACAATACATTGTAATGTGGTATTAATATATGTATTTGACAACTGAGACTGTGTATGCAAGAGAGCCCAACATACTGACAACCTTTTAAATAATGAATCCATATAGTTTCCTTTATTCCAGTGGGAATGTTTGCGTGCACACATGCATGCGTTAAAGCTTGTGGGTTTTGGGAGAGAGGGGAGGGAAAGGGGAAGACAAATCAATGCTTAACCAAAATCACACTAACAGTAGGAAGAGACACAGAAGCATAACTGAATGGTTCACGGTTTGTTTTGGAAACCATATTCTGCTCTGGCCTTCTCAGTGTTAACCTTATTAAATCAAAGCTTGGCAGATGACTATAGCACTGATCGCAGCCTCCAACAACGCCTGAGGATTTTGGCAGGATGGAAGCGTGAGAGTTTCAGCCCTGTTGGTTGTGGTATTTACAGCCGGCCCTGAACCCTCCATGATCTGATAGAGCAAAGTGCTCCTCTAATTACAGGAGGTACGGAGGATGAAGGATGAAATCCCATTGTGTGAGCTGCACTGAAAGGGCCTGTCATGTTTACGGAAACAGCAGAGATGGAAATACCAAGGGTTATTATAGCATGAAAGAGAACGGCAAACAAAATATTCATTTCAACAAGACGTTTTCAAGGCCATTCTGCATCATTGAAAGAGCGGTAATAGTAATTCTGCTCTGCACCATTTACCAACAAAACAAAGTGAGCAGCTGTAGTGTATGTTTTTTTTAAAACTATTGCCAAGATGCCACTTAAGTGGTGCCATGTTTCAAAACTTTTAAACTCTAAACTCCATTAATCAGCTGCAATATATGTATGCATAGCTTCCTAAATACATGTCTCCTCATCAAGTCTACTGCATCTGTAATTTTATTGCATCTATTTTCCAATATGTTTGCAATTGCCATTATATCAAGTGAGACAATGAAAACGCAAAATCACAGTTCAAAAAACCACTCACCAAAAGGTATTCTTAGAACCGCTATATTCCCACTCCTAAGTACTCTGTGCACCCTTCTGGGAAGCAACAAAGAAAATACCCAGCAAATTGGGATGGAGAAGGAAAAAGGTAGTGAGAGCCACCATAAAAGCATCTACCAAACAGACTTGGAGAAAAACATACACTGAAAAAGGAAAAATGAGAATGAAGAGAGCTTTTAATTCACTTTGAGTTATTTTTGTGAAATAAAATTTGGGGTTCTGCTCAGACAAAACTCTCCCTCTTTGAGGTGGTTCTGTACCTGAGCTTTAGAAAAAAGAGGAGAGGAGAGGAGAGAGAGGAGAGGAGAGGAGAGGAGAGGAGAGGGGGGGAAAAAAACTCAAACTATTCTTTCAAAACATTAATCTTTCCAGTGGGACTGAGCAATACCAGAATAGCAGGTGCGGCACCACTCCCCTCCCCCCCACAGGTGGACTATATCAAACAGGCTCATTCCATTAACCAATTAACAAGCAGGTGGCTCCACCCACCTACCAGCCTCAGCTCAGAACACAGAAACCAGCTACCCATAGCAACAGGGGTGTCAAACTCCAGGCCTGGAGGGCCACAGTGTTTGCAGGTTTTTGTTTCTTTCAATTGGTGGCAAATTTAGGCCCTGGAAACCAGGTGTGTGGACACTTTAGCCAATCAATGAATTAAATTAATCAATTAAGCACTGAAATGGATGATGAAACAGGAGACACTGAAGCCCCTCAGGACCTGAGTTTGACACCAGTGTATAACAATATTGCATCACAAAGGGCACCTAGGTTACCATACCTGGGATCAAATTACATCAAAGAGGGTTCCTAGGTTACCATGACAATCAGCAGTCATGGAGCAGTGGAATAAAGAGTTGCACAGTGATAGACCAGTGTCCCATAATACTTCACCTTCCCCAAACATATCTGAGTTATTTACCATTCCCCCAGACTGAATGGTCTATGGTCCTCTGTACATCCTAGTATTCACGTTTTCAAGTGATAAAACACACACCATGCTAGACATGCATTTTGCCTCTCATTTAGACTGAAACTCACCATTCAGCCTAATCCATCTAGTCTCTTATGGTCTAATACTAGACGAAAAGGCCAGATTTAGGAACTAATTTCAACATAGTATAATATACGCAAATACTTATCAAATGCAGATAATTCAAATCTATTGCATGATTTCTGTTTGAATTATTATTTGTTTGTGGGTGTTTTCCCCATTGATTTACCAGCATTTCTGCTATTTTATTTTGTTTCAGCAATTATGAGAATACTGTCATGGTATTTTGTTACCAGGTTTTTTGTTTTGCTACATGAACTGACTAAAAAGAATGCACAATTTAAGGTTTTAACATTTTAAGAGGCTTTGCCCCAGCGGGATAAAAAAGATTAATCAAAGACTAGTCAACAGTGACAGCCTGATAAACAATATATAAAACACATTTTCATAGAAACACACATACATTCAGAGGCTCAGATGCCTGTGATTGTAAATTCCCCCAGGTGTATTTAAACTAAGCATGCCCTTGACAACAGGGAGGTATTTCAGATATTGAGATTAATGACTTAGCCAGCTAACTTCTGAAAATAATTTAGAACAACTCAGCCTTTGAACCCCACCTTAAATCTTGTCACCAACCAATTAGCCTCACTTTGAATCAAAAGTCACATCGTCCTAACCAATAACGTAGGATGTTCTTAAATATATGCTGAGCGAGAAATATTACCCTGGTAATGCAGTTTATATGCTTTTATCCTAAAGAAATAAACATTATTTATTTGCACGTGGATGTCAAATAAGTTATAAAATAAACAGGGCATAAATGTAAAATGCAGAATTAAAAAAATAAAATGATTAGCAGTCAGGCCTACATATTTGCAGTGAAGCCCTGTAGTCATTAGATTGGTGAGAATCACACTGCTGTTCATTGAACACGAACAAAAACGAACTGATGTTTTCATTTCTGTGATTTGATACCCAATTTATCTGCCCAGTGATTCTTCCAGCATGCAATTAAAACCAATAACATACTTCATAAAGAAAATTCAGCAAATACATTTCACATATTACATCTTTTAAAAAAAAAAAAAAAAGACAGACATTTGAAAATCTAAGTGCTTTTAACAAGGGGTATATGATTTTGTAAAACAGACATTATATTAAAATGAATTTTGGGGCTAAATCCATTCCAGAATTACATGCTGCTGAAGTGTGTTTTCCACACAATGACTGACTCTCTGAAGCACATGGATTTTAACACTGATCATACACCCCTCAGGTCTGTAAAATGTGAAACTCAAGTAGTTTAATGGCAGTTCAAAGGCAGCAGTGCGCTAACAAGATGGTGGGCTTGGATTTGGCCAATCCTCCAAGAATCTCTCCACACACAGCTAATTTCAAGCAGAAAATTTAACAATGAGCATCAAAATAAACACAATTTGGGTGAATGTCTGGCACTCACCAAAAAAGAAGTTGTAAATGACACTTTTGATGGTGTTAACATCCAAACTTAACGCCAAAATCTGTTGTGATCGTGACAGAAGCCATGGTTATACTTTCTGAAATGAACGTCTGAAATTTAACTCATTTGGATTTGCTGCGTA
Source organism: Albula goreensis (assembly GCA_022829145.1). NCBI lineage: Eukaryota > Metazoa > Chordata > Actinopteri > Albuliformes > Albulidae > Albula > Albula goreensis. The sequence goes on from CM040742.1 coordinate 47,919,661, forward strand.
AGATATCCTGTTTTTGGTAATTGTTAATGTGACACAGTGACCTGCCATGCAAGGATGGCAGCTCGCTCTATGGCATAAAGACCCTGTGAAGCAGGTCTGCAGGAAGCGGCTCGTTTTGGGGCGTAAGGACCCTGTGAACCAGGTCTGCATGCATTTGACATCAGTGTCACTTTATAGAACAATGCAGCTTCAACTTCAGCAGGACTGCTGTGATTTCTGCAATGGGAAAGGTCACGGTCATCTGCCCGCCAGCCATTTTGCCATTTCCCTTCTTCATGAACGTGGCAGTTTTTTTTTTATTTGCTGCGAAGAAAATGTATTTGTTGACTTGGTGAAATCATATCCAGGTGTATCTTGACTTGTTGTTGGTGTGTGCTAGAAAATACCAACGATCTTTGAGGCATATGGGTCTCTTTATCTGTGTCGGGATGACAGCTCTCATCCTGGACATGTTCTGGGATTTTGTTCCATCTGAGCTCTTGATTACAGTTTGATAAACTAAGTGCCTGGGTCTGAATATTCAGAGAGTGATGAATGAAACTCCTCCAGCTCCACCACACAGTCACCTGCGTTCAGCAAGCCTGGCGATTAATGACATAACTCAATTAAGGGTTCTAATCAGGACCAGGTTTGCCCACGGCCTTGTGCATATGCACAGTAACCCCACAAATGATTATTCAGATTTCACTTTCACACGTTTATTGCCCTTGGATGCCCTTGTATGCGTGATTACTCACTGTGCCCAGGTGTTTGCGTCACACATAAGGGAGCACTGGGCTTTCTGGAGGTCAGACACACTTTATAAAGGAATGGGACCAGTGCAGACCAGGGTTTGGGTCAGCCCATGTATGCAATGCAGGAGAAGTCATTGTCAGACAACACTGAATGCATTTAAAAGGGGTTTAATGTGATGTGGCAAGCAGTATATCAGTACAGATATTTGATCTTGGGCTTGGATTTCTGAGGGGGGCAGCATCATGGGTAAGGTAAAACCCCACTGGACCTCTGGAACAGAAGGTGAAATGCAGAAGAATGAGAAGTAGCCATGAATGTTGAGATATGGACAGGGGGATGGGGGGACGGGGGGAAGGGATGTCAGAAGCAGTGAGTGTGTTTGGAAAGAAGGCACGTAGCAATTTAACACCTGCATGGAAATCTGCATTGGACAGAGAGAGAGATATTTGAGTGAGGAGTTGTGTGTTTCTCCTCAACTTTTGCACAAAGGCTTGTTCTGAGGACGTGCACTCCAACTATCACCTACAAATGTGTCCGGTCCAGAAATACACAAACGCTGAAATGTAAGTGAATGTAAGTCTCTCTGACCTTTTTGCCTTGTGCAGCATCTGTAATTTGGCTTGATTACCCAGCTGCATGACTGCACATTTTTGATAACAATAGATGCATTATAGATACATGAATAGAACCCTTTTCAAATTACAGTCTTTATCAAAATGAAGAATTAAACCATTCCGTTTTTTGTTCTGGGCGAGTAATGAAAACAAAAACGACATATTTTTCCTATTAGCAAAGCGGATATTGATCACAGTGCAGTGTGCCGAAAATAAGGTGATACTCATCTAATCTTCACAGCCACTCAAGAGGGACTGTCAGAAAGACAGAGATCAAACCAATGCACAACAAAGAGTTATTTATAAAAGCATTGTCACCATAGTTACCGTGTCATGTCTTCTTGCACATCCTCATATTTCATTTTAAACCTCCCCAGAAGTGATAATGACAGTGTGATGTGAACTGCAGTAAAATGACAGTAAATACAGCCTACAGACAGCTGCTATTAACTATGTCACAATTAAAGTCGTTATTTTGACACAGGTGACAATTGCATTGAAAATGAAAATGTGGCACCATACAGGTACAGGGATCATAAAATCTATTTATGGCTTCAACTTTCATTTTCAATCTATAAAAAAAAGCTAGTGATGCCTCAAGACGAGTTTACTTAATGTGTGTGCGCACGCAACACACGCAGAAAGAGCTAATATGACTGATCTCCTCTGCATATCAAAAACAAAATCAAAAAGGTTTGCTGTTGATATTAACAGGGCAGGCAGTAATTAGAAATGATGTTTACACTCTCACAATTAACATGTGTGTTCCCTTTGGTACCCTAAACAAGTAGCCTTCTGTCAAGGTACCATTCCCGGAGAGTCCACGGTAATTTGCTGACCAGTGATAAAATGACCCACCATGGTTTAAGGGATATGTTTGATAGCTTGTATCTGCTGGAAAATATACTTTTCTCCTGAACTTCATTTGACAGTATCGCTTCAATCCATCAGTCTTGTTTTCAGAGTACTTTTTACAAACTGATTTGCTACACAACACTTCGGTATTGACATTTTCCAAGAAAAGAATGAAAACAAACCAGAGTGGAGCCATTTTGGGAAAATTTTCCTCTTCGGTTTTGACAACCTTACACTAAAATTTCTAAAACACAGAGAATGTCACTCATGTTTGGCGTCACTCAGTACTTTTTGGAAAAAATGTTCACCTTGTATTTCTGAATTTCTGTCCATTTTCTGTGTTTTTTAGAGAGCCAGACAAACATGTGCATGGACTGGGAGAATGGGAGGTCATGAGCCTAATGTTTGGCAGAGAGCAACCAGTGAGCATCAATGACACATCGACTCCAACCAATCAGTGTGTTTCTTTGCAGGGAGCTAAATTTTCATTGGCTTAAGTCAGTGATTTCATCAATGGCTCATTTTAGCTCCACCCATTACAGGGAACTTGTGCCTTTCCTTGTTGGTCCAAATGAGTGATGTTTATTGACCAATGGGGGCACATTTCATACTCCCTGCTGACATCAGAAGCAACTGAAAGGAGGATAAGTGGTGGAGTGTATAATCTAGGGCTGCGGTCAAATACTTTTTGCATAGGAAGGTTCCTGACTGAATGAAATGACCCGGAAGTATGTAATTGGCAGCCCTGAAAAGAGCGGTTTTCGAATTCTCCAAGCACTGAGGAAAGGTGCTTTAATGCTGGACCATCTCCTTTAGCAAAGGGTACACTGGACCATCCTTTACAAAAGGGAAGGAGATAATGTTGCCCCACAATTCCTTGCGTCAGAACCATTTGGCCATTCACGAAAACAAATGACCAACATGATCAACAACTTATGCCTTTCTTGCATACATTTAACAATTATTTTCATACAATCATACTAATTGGGATTCATATCGATAAATAGGAGTGGACAGGAAGGTGAACTTGAGCAACCATTCTCAATGTGACAGCCATTTCGTTTCACTTTTGTGACTGGTAGTGTATATTCCCTTTTACCCCAGAGGCGCCATAAAGGGCTATATCTACTTCGGGATTGCATACTAGCTTCTGCTTAATTATTTATTCAGTGTATTATATTATTATTGTTTGTTTGATTTGGCTTGGCTGGTACAAGCATATGCTAAAGCTGTAACCCAATCCTAAATCAGTACCCCTTACTGTGAGACACATGAAAATTGGCACTGATCTCAGATCAGTTCTACAGGTATGCTCATAATAGATACTGTCAGGGTATAAACAGGGGGACACAGATCCTATATCAGCATCTTAGTCTCTGCAGGGGGTCAGGTGAGCTGCTAGATGTGGCAGAGGGGCGGGGTACAGTGTGTACCTGCCCCAGGTGGAGTCAGCAGGTTGCAGGTCTCTGGTGTGCACACAACCAGAGCAGCATTCTCTAAACTCAGCCCCAGGGCACCCCTGTGATTGCAGGTCTTCCATCCAGACCAAAATTACAAGCTGAGAATTACAAGCTGTGTATAGTTTTTAATCAGACATGGTTAATTTCTATTGAAAGCTGATTTACCCTCTAAACTCCATATTACATTAAGAATAGCTTCATTTTCTGGAACACGCTCCACGGAAGATAATTCCTTCAGAATTATAATTGATGCAATCATCGACTGACAGGTGAAATCAATTTCCTGCTAGAAGTGTGAAAAACTGATCCTCAGGGTTTGGATGAAAACCCATAGAACTGAAGAGGATGGCCATATGGGAGCTGGTGGATCTATGGAAAAAGGTAGTGCCCTTTCATCCTTCTCTGCAGCCTTAAAAAAAACAGCTACACTTGGGTCTCAGCCCGAGGCCTGGCATAGGAGGAGTAATAAATAATAATAGCCTGCCATTAGCCACTAAAACCCCCCCACACCCCCACAAGTATAAGCCCCTAATCTGAATGAGCTCCAACATGTGCAGAGCTGGGCAACAAACCCACATACTCCTTAACTGCTAATGCCGAGTAATGAATGCCTTTTCAATAGACAAGGAAAAATATCGCCCCCCCCCAGAAAAAAGTGAAGCTCAGGAAATTTGCATAGGAACTTTAGGATTTTAAAAACGCCATAGCCTGCAGGGCTAGGCCATCATATCTGCTAACCAAAATGTCTTGCAGAGACTGGAACTAGAGATGGGCGAAATGAGACGGGGCTCCGAAGCTGCGTCGAATCATTCGAAGCAGCTGTGTTTCGGCACACTGCTCCGGAGCCCCAACCGAAGCACGCGCTTAACGTCATCACGTTTCCTACTTGACGTAACGGACAAGTTCAAATGTGGAGCGTTTCCGACAGTTCACAGCGTCAGGAGAAAAGTTATGTTCTGTGTTTCATCAAAGACTCATTATTGTCAATGTTTATTTCTTGTCTTTCATGTTTGATGCAGTTTTCTCTTTTTTCGTAAATACCCCAGTGAGTATTGAAAATGTGAATAAAATCACGAGAATAAAATCCCGAAAATTATGTGTGGAGTTGGTGTTTAAATGTTACAGGCTATCAAACTGTCAAGCACACGCTGTCTGGAGTTCATAACCTTAATAATATTCAAAGGCTTCTGATGTAATTTGAAACATAGGCTACTATCTGAATAACTGCAAATGTTCGCCTTCCTGAAGATTGAATTCGTTGTTAGTTTTTTTTTTTTTTTTTTTTTGCACATTAATGGACCTCTCAAAGAAATTGGAGTGAAATATCCCATAGAAGGCTAAACCCCAGCTAACAGTTTTGGTTGTCAGAACATGGTCAGAACCTTAAATAAAATATTCCTAGAAACTTTGACCTATTTTCTTAATGTTCCTTGCACGTTATTTACCTGGAATGTTTCCTTGTGGCCGTAACATAACTTGTTCCGAACCATGTGGAATGTTAGAATGTTAACGGCATGTTTACATGATAACATAATATCAAACCCCACTGAAATATGACCTATATTTTCCTTATCTTATGGGTCCATTTTCGATAAGCTGGGATCAGGGTCTTCTTGGAATAAGACACTACATACGTATTTAAATAACTACAAATAACGCACATAACCTGGAGATCTTCGTGAGAACGTATAGTTTTCTGCAAAATTCGAAGTAATATCTGTTTCGGGAAATTAATTATATAATTCTGTAAGATAAAATTTGTACCACTTGAAAATATCATACGTACAAGATGATGCTTGCATGATAGAATCTGGGACCATTTTGATCTGGTCACCCTACTAGTGTGCCATGACAGCAATGCACCCAGTCATTGGAAAATGCCGGAAAACGTCCTTAACAAATCCTTCAACAAATCAAGCTAGTAGAATAGCTTTTGTGTGGCGTTTTAAAGTCGAGGGGGAAGAGATCATGTTAATTGCCTAGCTGACCGCTACAATACGTCCTTGTTCATTAGCAAATCCAACATCACCTCTGAATTTTACAGTAGCTACACACATAGGTTACCTATCTATTGTGACAGGTTCATTAACTGTAAATAGTTATTGTCGTGACTTGTAGCACCGCATTTACTTCAGAATGGGTAGGTTATAGTTGGGGTAGTTACATTTATCTCGATGTTGTTATTTAGCTTCACTGGTCTGCTACCTGCTTTGTAATTATGAGTCAAGTTAAAGCACTGTATTGGTTGTTTTCATCGTGTTACATAAGCTTACAGCGACGTTGCCCATTATTTTTAATATTGGAATTCCATGAGAAGAACTTTGATCACCGCTATGGATAGTTTTTCCTTTAATCTTTTCTTTGCCACCTTTCTATGTTGTCTGCAACGGAATTCCAAGCTCCTGTGGTATTCCTGGAGCGTCAAAAATATCACAGGAGAGATGACACACATCTATGAACGCACTTCTCGTTTATGATGGAGTAATAGTTATTAATCAACATATGTACGGAATTCCACATCAAAGTTTGAAAAATAGGGCGGATTTTGTTAGTTCGTTTCAGGTTACGCATAAATTAACACACAGTTTTAGGAATAAATTGATAAATGAGGTCCAATGTGTCCAACAAGTCGGAAGCCAAGACAGAAATTACTATATGCTATTCTTCAACTAGTATTACAATATCTATCGCAGTGACGTTCACAAATGTGTGTGTGTGTGTGTGTGTGTGTGTGTGTGTGTCTTATTGCGGGCTACTTGTAATGACATTTTGCCTATGTCCCCAACACAAGTGTTTCGAAACAATTCATTGTTCCCATGAGTCAGGGGGCAAAGTGTTCAGTAGCTGTCTAGATTGTTCCGAAATATCAGCTGTGTCAGTGTTTCAAGACATTCCTAATTGTTTCAGTGTGAATTAACGGTGCAGTGTTTCCAAACAGTTTTAATTGTTTCAAAGTGTGGGATGAAGCTGCAGTTTTTCGAAACGTCTTGTTCCTCAGAGTCAGCTGCATTTGTGTTTGGAGACAGTCCTAATTGTTTCAAAGCCTCAATTAACGGTGCAGTGTTCCGAAGCATTTTTAATTGTTTCAAAGCTGCTGATGACGTGCAGTGTTTGAGACAGTCCTAATTATTTCAAAGCTTCAATTAACGGAGTAGTGTTCCGAAGCACTTTTAATTGTTTCAAAGCTGCTGATGACGTGGCAGTGTTTCGAGACAGTCCTAATTATTTCAAAGCTTCAATTAACGGAGTAGTGTTCCGAAGCACTTTTAATTGTTTCAAAGCTGCTGATGACGTGGCAGCGTTTGAGACAGTCCTAATTATTTCAAAGCTTCAATTAACGGAGTAGTGTTCGAAGCACTTTTAATTGTTTCAAAGCTGCTGATGACGTGCAGTGTTTCGAGACAGTCCTAATTATTTCAAAGCTTCAATTAACGGAACAGTGTTCCCGAAGCAGTTTTATTTGTTTCAAAGCTGCTGATGACGTGGCAGTGTTTCGAGACAGTCCTAATTGTTTCAAAGCCTCAATTAAAGGTGCAATTTTTAGACAAAGTCCTAATTGTTCCAAAATGTCAATTAACAGTGCAGAGTTTCCAGACAGTCCTACTAATTGTTTCAAACCATCAGTTAACGGTGCAGTTTTTGGAAGCAGTCTTAATTGTTCTGAGGCACCAGCTATGCTAAGATTCGACACAATCAGAGCCTTTCCAATGCATCAGCGTTGTCAATTGGTTTAATGCATTTTCCCCCATGCTGTGATTATCCGTCAAAATAGTCTGATGGCTAAAGCTCTGGGTTTCTGTTTGTGACCTTTCTCAATGTTCTACTTTCCGAATCGAACTACAGTGTCTTTTCGCTGTTATCAATAGGATGTAATATTTAATTTATTTATGACATTCATCACCCCTAGATGTCACTATCATTGGTGTTCCGAAACAGTAGTTTCCAAACCATTTAATTTGCTTCTATTAATTGAAGTTTATCCATGTAGTATAAGTTGTAATTGCCATAGCCATTGCATGTTAATTAGGCTATACTCCTGACAGTGAGTGCTTGCTAGTTTTGATAGTGTCTGTAACATGTAACACCAGCTCCACACATGGTTTTTGTGATTTTATTAACCTTTTTCTGTCTTCACTGAGGAACTGAACTTATAAAACGAGAGAAAACAACAAACATGATAGGCAAGATTTAAACATAGTTATTACTGTGTCACTGCTTTACAACATAACATAATTAACTTCTTACAATTAAGACTGTCTGGAAACACTGCCACCTCATCTGACACTTTGAAACAATTAAAAGTGCTTCGGAACCTGCTCCATTAATTGAGGCTTTGAAACAATTAGGACTGTCTCGAAACACTGCCACCTCATTAGCAGCTTTGAAACAATTAAAAGTGCTTCGGAACACTGCACCGTTAATTGAGGCTTTGAATTTGAAAAGCCTTTGAAACAATTAGGACTGTGTCGAAACGTCATGTGACACTTTGAAACAATTAGGACTGTGTCTAACAGCTGCACCGTTAATTGAGGCTTTGAAACAATTAGGACTGTGTCGAAACACTGCCACGTCATCAGCAGCTTTGAAACAATTAGGACTGTGTCGAAACATCATGTGACACTTTGAAACAATTAGGACTGTTTCTAACAGCTGCACCGTTAATTGAGGCTTTGAAACAATTAGGACTGTGTCGAAACACTGCCACGTCATCAGCAGCTTTGAAACAATTAGGACTGTGTCGAAACGTCATGTGACACTTTGAAACAATTAGGACTGTTTCTAACAGCTGCACCGTTAATTGAGGCTTTGAAACAATTAGGACTGTGTCGAAACACTGCCACGTCATCAGCAGCTTTGAAACAATTAGGACTGTGTCGAAACATCATGTGACACTTTGAAACAATTAGGACTGTTTCTAACAGCTGCACCGTTAATTGAGGCTTTGAAACAATTAGGATTGTGTCGAAACACTGCCACGTCATCAGCAGCTTTGAAACAATTAAAAGTGCTTTGGAACACTGCACCATTAATTGAGGCTTTGAAACAATTAGGACTGTCTCGAAACACTGCCACGTCATCAGCAGCTTTGACACTGTTAAAACTGCTTCGGAACGCTGCACTCTTAGGAACAATTAAGACGTTTCAAAAGACTGCCAGGTCATCTGACACTTAAACAATTAAAACTGTTTCGAAACACTGCACAGTTAATTCAGGCTTTGATACAATTAAGACTGTTTCCAAACACTGCCACGTTATCGGACACTTATGTTATGTTGTAAACAATTAAGACAGTGTTAAAACGTTACCACAGCTGACACTTAGGAACAATTAAGACTGTTTCCAAACGCTTTGGCCGCTGACTCTTAGGAACAAGGAACTGTTTCGAAACACTTGTGATGGGGACATCTGCTGCTGACATAAATGTATGTCATAACAAGTAATCTGCAATAAGTCTGCATTGAAGAATTGGACATATGTAACGATATATCAGGATATAAAATAGTTCAAGCGTCTTGTAGTTGCATAATCTCACGTGCATATATTTTACGACCCTCTTAAAAACAGATGATCCTCAATGGTCGAGCAAATATGACACATAACCTATGTTATGTCACTAATATAGCTTCCTCCTGCAAGTTACATGCAGCATAACAACCAGAAAATTATGAATGTATGTGGCCAACTTTAAAATACCGTTTCAAAGTCGTTGCTATTTAATAAAACGTATTATAGTGGCATCTGGGGAAGTATATTATACTGGTTAATAACTCTAAACTAATATCCACTTCTTCAAAGCAGACTTATTGCAGGCTTAGAGTCAGCTACCACAGCATTCGAAACAGTCTTGATTGTTCGTAAGAGTGAGTTATGTCAGTGTTCGAAACAGTTCTAATTTTTCAAAGCATCAAATGGCGTGGCAGTGTTTCAAGGCACTTTTAATTGTTTTGAAGTTTCAGATGACGTGCCAGTGTTTAATTGTTCCACAGCGTCAGATAATGTTTCGAAATGATCTAGGTCAGTCAATGCATTAGCATTGTCAATTGTTTCAATCACTTGTCCCTCTTTTATAGGTAAGCAGTTCATGTAGTGTAATGGTTAACGCTCTGAGCTGCTGTATGTGAGGAAAAGCGAAGTTGCGTTATTTCGAATCTGCACAAGCCTATTAAGATTTTATCGCATAATACTTCTACAGCGGGCTATATCTTGTGAATGCGTGTGTATGGAGAAACTAAATAAAATATGATCCACCTAACCTACAGGCTGCAGGCTGGTTTTAAAGTTTCTCTTGAGGGAATAATACGTTCGCTGATTTGTGTAGGCTACCAGCAAATGTTATCAAAATGCTTTGAAAAAAGTACGTACAACTATTGTGACACATCAGCTAAATGAGTCAAAGCCTTGAATAGACAGATTCTTCGGTTTTCTCTTTCGCTTCTCAGGGAAAGCTTATTCGGTCGCTGTTATTCGCAAGCTCTTCATTCTCAAATAAAGAGATTGACAAAAATTATGACAGATCCTTTTAATTGGTAATTTATTCTTGCGTTTGGAAAATGATCATGAAACACATGGTTTAACTTAGCTTACTCCTGTAGTCTAAATGTTCCGATGTATGGTTTGATGTAGCTAAACACTGACTTCGTCATTAGTTCAGGACATTTCACACAGATAATCACATCACAGCCTATGTTTCTCCTATCTGTATATTCAAGTAAGAAAAGGCGTAGTAAAGAGACTATTTATTTAGAAAATACATGTGGAAAGTGTAACTTCAAACAGCTACCCAGCCAGAATCGAACTCGCGAAGTGACGACAGATAGCCACGGACTCTTCTCAAAGAACCATAGGAAACTTCTGTTGTAGGGCTTTATTATGCGTATTTGATCATGGTGACGTAATACCCATCTGGGTGAAGTGTCGGAGCGTCGATACATTTTCGAAGCAATTGCTTCGATTGTGTCAATTGTTTCAAAAGCCTCGGTTTCGCCATCACTAACTGGAACTGCCTGCAAGTAACCCAGGGAGGGAGGGTTTGAATACTGACACTCCCAAAAAACAAGGGCAATTAAGACATTTCTTAAATGGTTAAATAAATATAGCTGACAAATTCTCTAAAATGACTTCTGGGGAAAAGCGGAGTGTCTGCCCAGAGCCATTTGCATCCATGCTGCTGTCACAAGTGGCATCAGAAGGATCAGTAAGTGTGCAAACTGCGGCCCCTTAAAAGCCCAACAGGAAGGGCGTGGTCACATTCTGATTGGCCAGAAGGGGAACGCTCTGACACCTGCTCTCAATCACTGATTAGGGGCCAGTCCCCACAATGCTGAACACAGGTGATCCAAATAACCCTCCAATCACAGATAGACCAAAAGGAAATTTTGAACAAGCTGCAAAAAAAAAAAAAAAATCGAGGAAAAAAGCCTTGTAATAATCAAAAACGAAAATGAGACGCGAAAGGGAATAATCAGCCAGTGCCATTGAATGTTTCACTGCTACAGACTCACCTGACAATGTGTGAAGGAAAAGGGGAAAATACACTGGACCAAGTGTCTGAAAACCTAAGTACAGCTCAGTTCTGACAGAGGGAATAAATGGTAGAGTTTTTCTAATGTACAGTATAGTATGTTGTGTTTGGCTGTCTCTAAAAATACAGAATACACAAAATATCCAGAAAATAAACAACTCAGAGCGTCCCTGTCAAAGATCTGACACCATCGAAAACAAAGGCCTTTGGGTAGGAACACAAGAAATAACAGAAACACAAGTTAAAAGGAAAAAAAACTGGAAACAGATCACACAAAACAATTGAGAAGGAGAGGAGTTTGAAGTGTGGCCTACAGTGCACAGGGAAACGTGGAGGAGATGAAATGGACAGCAGGAGGAGGCTGTGTGTGGCTGAGGCAGGCTGCTCCTGAGATTCACAGCACTGGATAGGAGGCAGGAGTAGCTGACCAATGCAATCTACTGCAGAGAGAGAAGGAGCAGAAATAAAGGCAGGTAAACACATTAATCAGCATGATCTCTGTGTGTGCCTACACTGTCCTCTGTGCTGAGAAGGGCAAGAATACACACACACACACTCACACACTCACACACTCACACACACACACAGATTCACACACACACACACACACACACTCACACACACACAGATTCACGCACACACACACACTCACACACAGATTCGTGCACGCACACACACATACACACGCACACACACACACACACACACACACACTCACACACACACACACACACACACACATACACTCATACTCACACACATACACACACACACACACACTCACACACATACTCACACACACACACACACACACACATACACTCATACTCACACACATTCATGCATGTGTACACACATACACATTCATGCATGTGTACACACACAAACTGCTCACACAAACACACTCACATACATGTGCATACACATACACACACACACACACACAAACCCCATGCATATGCACATGCACACACACTCAAATGTGTTTGTCATTTGTATTTTATCTGAAAGCATTAAAAATTATGAACTTGTATTAGAAAAAGTTTAATTCATATGGCTTATAAGCAATAGAAATATACAACAGCCTAGAGAAGAAATTTTGTTCCATTCCTCCAAATCTGGGCACCACATTCCCCCACCCATGCCTGAAAAGTTAATGGTTGGTTTCAATATCTCATTCAGACCACATCAGTTCCAATACTTTGGAATAGAATATTTTATATTTATTTTATTTATTTATTCAAAAAATCCTTCATGTTACATGTTTTCATCATATTTGTAAAAAGTTTGCAAGGGTCTTCTTTGCCTGACTGTCGTGTACACTATCTGTCCAACAAGCTTTGGCTTATTTTTTTTTTCACCAGTGTTTTTGGAACAAGCCCCATTCAACAAATGCAAACGATTACCGATATTTCAGTGCTAGACTCAGCAACATCTCAACATGGTATCAGAGATCTTTCACTGTCAAGAACAAAGACCTTGAACACAAACAGATTATTGATATTTAAATAATAAATATTACATAATAGCACATTTTCATTAATAAATGTCTATAAGATGATTGATTTTTCAGTGGTAAACCTTCAATCTTTTATATCTGATATAAATTGAGATATGAGATATATTCAAGGTGCTTTTCGGTGTTCTTGCAGTTTCATGGAGTTTGTTTCTGTTTTTAAATGAAACTTTAGTCCTCATGCGATGATCAGGCATACAGATGTCCTCTAGTTTGGACAGCTTTTTCAGGCTCCACTAAAGCCCCAAACAGAGTACGAGCCCTGGGAAAAGTTAAGACCCACACAAGAGTTTCCCACACAGCCTCGCTCAGTCTTAGCTGAGTCCCAAGAGTTTACCACACAGCGTCGCTCAGTCTTAGCTGAGTCCCAAGAGTTTCCCACACAGCCTCGCTCAGTCTTAGCTGAGTCCCAAGAGTTTCCCACACAGCCTCGCTCAGTCTTAGCTGAGACCCAAGAGTTTACCACACAGCCTCGGCTCAGTCTTAGCTGAGTCCCAAGAGTTTCCCACACAGCCTCGCTCAGTCTTAGCTGAGACCCAAGAGTTTCCCACACAGCCTCCACTCAGTCTTAGCTGAGTCCCAAGAGTTTCCCACACAGCCTCGCTCAGTCTTAGCTGAGTCCCAAGAGTTTACCACACAGCCTCCACTCAGTCTTAGCTGAGTCCCAAGAGTTTCCCACACAGCCTCCACTCAGTCTTAGCTGAGTCCCAAGAGTTTCCCACACAGCCTCGCTCAGTCTTAGCTGAGACCCAAGAGTTTCCCACACAGCCTCCAGCTCCTTAGCTGAGTCCAAGAGTTTCCCACACAGCCTCCACTCAGTCTTAGCTGAGTCCCAGGTTTCCACACAGCCTCAGTCTTAGCTGAGTCCCACAGCCTCTTAGCTGAGTCCCAAGAGTTTCAGTCTTCAGTTTCCCAAGAGTTTCACACAGCCTCGCTCAGTCTTAGCTGAGACCCAAGAGTTTCCACACAGCCTCCACTCAGTCTTAGCTGAGTCCCAAGAGTTTCCCAGTCTTAGCTGAGTCCCAAGAGTTTCCACACAGCCTCAGTCTTAGCTGAGACCCAAGAGTCTGAGACCTCCACAGCCTCAGTCTTAGCTGAGTCCCAAGAGTCCCACACAGCCTCGCTCAGTCTTAGCTGAGTCCTCAGTCTTGGCTGAGTCCCAGTCCACACAGCCTCCACTCAGAGTTTCCCACACAGCCTCTGCCCAAGAGTCAGTCTTAGCTGAGTCCCAAGAGTTTACCACACAGCCTCCACTCAGTCTTAGCTGAGTCCCAAGAGTTTCCCACACAGCCTCGCTCAGTCTTAGCTGAGTCCCAAGAGTTTCCCACACAGCCTCGCTCAGTCTTAGCTGAGTCCCAAGAGTTTCCCACACAGCCTCGCTCAGTCTTAGCTGAGTCCCAAGAGTTTCCCACACAGCCTCCACTCAGTCTTAGCTGAGTCCCAAGAGTTTCCCACACAGCCTCGCTCAGTCTTAGCTGAGTCCCAAGAGTTTACCACACAGCCAATACCGATCACTTAAAAATATCTACATGCCATGCAGGGAGGAAAATAACTTTTCAGATTAGTTGCTCTAAGTTATGGTTAAAGCGCTCAGCTGATAGCACTTCACAGTCAGAGGACCGTCTCAATAGACATTTGGTTTAGATCAGAGAACTTGAAATGGGATTATTCCCAGTTACTCAGTCCTATTCCAAATGTAAACACATTCTCATATAACAGCGAATTATTAGAATCCTCGTGGAAACATGTTTTTGATATTTACCCGAGAATCTGAGGTTTTCATGAATGCCTTTGGAACATATTTCACTGGATTCAGAAATAAGTGATAGATTTCTTATCTGTGTATGCGGAGGTTCCTTAGAGACTTTATTTAAACAGCGGTTAAGTCAATTTCTCTCGGCTTTCTCCTGATCTCTTTTGCTTGACATTGCTTCGCTTGAAAAATCCATTTTCAGAGTTCAGCAATGACGAGCCAAAAAGTTTCTATTGAGCGCACATTATTTCCTTTATCTTTTAATTCGCTTTGTCTTTTTAAACTGCAGAATCTGTCATGAGAGGAAACTGCCATTTGCATGGGATTATTTCAAAGATGAATAGTTTGGGGAGATCAGCTGCACTTTCTGAGGCTTAATGAAGCTTTTCTGGAATTAGCAGCACTTCATAAGGAAATTCTTTAACCCATTAATCATTTCTGAGAGAAACCAAACAGGCTGATGTGCGTGGGAAAACCTGGCACCATACACGAGCTCACATCCGGCCAGCAGAAAGAGTATCACCCCCTTCTTTGCTCAGGAACTGAAGAACATGATGGCCACATCACACCTGTGATGTATACAAGAACATTGGTTATACTTTCATCAACATGACAGTGACTGCAGGCTTTGTGTGGTTTATTCAGTCAGTACCTAAACTGTGCATAGGAAAGAGGGTGTGTAGACTCTTTAGCCAATCAGTGACTTATCTTAAGCACACAAGTTCTGTCACACAACGGGAACCAGCAAACCAGCCCTGGGTGCTCAAATCAGATTTGTTTTTAAAATCTGTTCTTTTTGAGAATTTGTTCACACAGTACCTTACAAGTGACTGAATCACATTTGTTTCCTCAGATGTTTGTAATTTCTGTGTTGTTTACTGTTATTTTTTGGCCTGGGGTGATGATGTAATTCATTGCTGTGTCACATAGGACAATTTTAAAGCACTGGAGGACACAAAAAAAGATCTTATCAGTCAGGCAGAAGTTTCATGGGCAAGAATCAGAATTTTTTTAAAATCAGTTTTCGTTTGACCATCCACTGTTTAAACCTCAAAGGAAAGGGGGGTGAAAGTCACAACTGCCAGAATGGTTAGTGTAGACTAAACCCTGTGGATGACCTGTTGAAGAAACAAAATGGAAAACCATTAGTAATATCAACTTGTTAGCATAAGTGGCGCAACACCATGGGAACGGAGAGGAAATTAAACCGGGTTTCTGAGCTGGCATGCTCACGGTGTCACTGCTAATTGTCTGCCACGGCATGAACTTGCCTTTTCTCTCACATCAAAGGCGTTTCTGGGAAGATCACGTAAACAAGCGTGAGACAAAGTCCTCTCCAGTAGGGCCCCGTTTGAGCCTTAATTAAATGTAACACTCTGTGAATATCAACTGCAAGACTTTCATTTCCATCGGCCCACGGAAACCATCACTCCCTCTCTCTGGAGCGTAATTTTATTTAAATATTTACCATGATTATACATTCTGGTGGATTATTTATATATTTACAACGATAATATAAAAAGGGCCATTATGTAACCAGACTCGTCCATGTTTGGCCTGCACGCTGCGACCTGATCTACCCCATGTGCTGTCAGTATTGCTGTGTTTTGTTATGTTTCTTCTGTCATTTTTAGTTTCAGTTTTGTTTGACTGTTTTCATGTGTTTTGGTTTTCTTCGTTTCCCCGGCCCTGTGCTTTTGTTTTCACGCCCTTCTGTGTCTGTCCCGCCTCCTGCCTTGTTACCTGTTACCTGATTACCTGTTCATTTCACCTGCCCTGCTGTTCACCTGTGTCTCATTCGCTTTTGAGTCCACTTCCTGAGTTCTGACATGTGCACTGCACACACAGAAAACATGTACATAGAACAGGCAATAAAACACAGTGATTGAACACACAAAAAAACAGCAAAAGATAAAAATAAAATTCCATGAATATCTCCCTCCTGGGGGAGAAGTTATGAATTGAAAATGGCTTCGTGCTCTTTGAGCCACTTTCTACATTTCTACATTTCCACCTGAACGTGAATTTCTACCTGCACTCTACATGTGTGAAATCATCTCCTCTTTGAAACACGCAGCAATTCCTTAAAGTAGCATTCTACACTATGACCGGATCATTTCGCTGCTAAAGCGTCTCTCTGACCACAGGCCAAAATACCAGGAAGAATCGCTTGTGTTGTGCATAGGGGGGCAGCCTATAGCCTAGTGGCTAAGGTACATGACTGGGACCCCCAGGCTTGCCAGCTCAAGTCCCAGTCCAGCCACAGCACAAACACCATTGCTGTTGTGCACCACCCCACCTTGCTAAATGACAGTAATGTAATGTGTAGATTACAGATGAAAATCCAGGTGTGCATTCTCTGACAGACACTTTGATGGGAGTGTGACTTTACATCTAAATAGTATAATTTATATATATTTTTGTGTGTGATAAGCAATATTTATTTTGTTTAACATGGGCTAACGTGTATGAGAAAGCCAGTATAACCATAACCCCAGACACCATATCTCAGCTCCTCCCAAACTGTAAAAAAATGTCTCACACAGTACTAAAAAATGATCTGATAAGATGTGTGAACGTGGAATGAAACACTGATTAAGGAAACAATAAGGTGATTAAATTAAAGTTAAAACCTCAAAAATAAGATTTATTCCTTGAATTTATGTTTATGTCATAAATAAACTCAACATGGTAGTTTTTGAATAGGGATTTTTGTTTTTGATTGGCTGAGGAGCAAACAGTACCTATTCAAGTGAAACATCTTCCAGGTAACCAGTTTCAATTTCATATTTCCACAGTGTTCTTTCATGGTGATTTTCGATTAGACTTTTATGAATTTGAAAAGCACAAAATCTCATTTTCACATGATAAGTGGAAGAGGCTTTGAAACCCTATGGTGTTTGTTTGATGTGGACGTATTTGCTGTGTTGTAGCATGACACATTTGTGTTGCATTAATTTTTCCATAAAAAAAGATTACCATTTTTCTTTGAGCAAAGGGAAATGGATAATAAAAATAACATTAATAAGGAGATTTTACTCTGGATTCAACATTTGTCCTTCAGTTTCCAGATATGTTAATTGTGAGCTTTCTTTTTTTCCCTCAATGATTAATTCATTAAAAAAAAATGTTTTTTCTTCTGAAAAATATAATGCTTGAATTTATTTGCTACCCGAATTTGGGGAGATTGTTTCATCTTCTTTATACGGAATAAACTGTATTATTGACAAATGTGCTTTCCTGCTTTATAATTAAAACAAATAAAGCCTTACTTTAATGTCACCCGCCTAGTACACAGAGTAAGTATGATATATTGTATTGAATCATTCCTTAATATTTAAATTGTGCATTTGAAGTGTGACTCATTTAAATAAAGTAGTGCAGTAAGCTGGCAGGATTCTCAGACTGTAAGTAGGCAGGATTCTCAGACTGTAGGGAGACGCTGCATTATCTTTCAGTACTCAGTGCACATCCTGGTCCAGGCTGACTTACACAGTGTGCGTTTGTACATGCTATCCATTTAAACAGCTGGGTATTTACTGAACCTGCTCAGGAGAAGGGCCTTGCTCCAGGGCACAGGAGTCCGGCCCCAGCCCAGCCCCAGCCCCAGCCCCAGCCCCAGCCCAGCCCAGCCCCAGCCCCAGCCCAGCCCCAGCCCAGCCCCAGCCCCAGCCCAGCCCCAGCCCCAGCCCAGCCCAGCCCAGCCCAGCCCCAGCCCAGCCCGGCCCCAGCCCAGCCCCAGCCCCAGCCCAGCCCCAGCCCCAGCCCCAGCCCCAGCCCGCCCCAGCCCCAGCCCCAGCCCCCCAGCCCGGCCCCAGCCCGGCCCCAGCCCAGCCCCAGCCAGAACACCAGAGTGGTTAGGCCCTGAACCCCACACTGCTCCCAGGGGGGACTGTCCCCTGGCTAGCCAAATCGACTGTAAGTCACTTTGGATAAAAGCATCAGCTAAACGTCAGTAATGTAACAGAGGGGGGGTCTCTGAGTCAGTATTCTACACTGTCACACTCATGTCTGCGCTCTGAAAGTAGAGAAGAACATTGGTGTTTTTCTTCTGTGCAAAACTATTCTATTAAACAGAAACAAGAGTTTAAAGAAATGTCTCTGGGACTACCAACACACACATATATGACACCACAGAAAACAATGCAGTCTTACTTGGCTTGACACTTCCTGGAGATGTTCTGGTGAGGTACCTTCTTAGGAACAGTAGCAGCCCCAGCTTCGGAAAATAAGAATGAATCAACTACCTTTGAGTTTCAACACCAGCTCCCTCACCATCTGCTCCACACTGTAACCCTACAGGTGTGGATTTCCTTAATGCCATGATGTCACACTGTCAGTACATATCGCCGTGGTGACAGATTACAGTAGTGATGTGACAGAGTGAGGGAGGGGCTGCCGTGCTCATGCTCCAGAGATAGCGCTCTGCTGCTTTCATTGGCTTAGTGAGTCGCTGAGTAAAATCAACCCCCATGAATAATTAATTAATTGGGTAAATGCGCAGAGCCGTTCATTACGGCAGGTGAGTCCCAGGGAATCCACAGACCCTGAGGGCACAAGAGGGTTCTGGGACTCAACGCAACGGCGAGGCCCGAAACACAACACCCCTCAACCGCAAGCTGAAGCCTAATGAGTGATCAAAGGCAGATAAAACCTGCAATTAACAGAGGCAAACGCAGGAGTCTCTTTTGAACTTTTCTAATTGGCAATAAAAGAATTTTATATCCTTTCCCCCCTTTTTTGTTTTTATCATTGTCCTCTCCTTTTGAAATGCCAAATAAATTCACAAACCCTGCCATCAGTCCAAGAGGGCATTGACACTGCCAATCACCCACCTACACACACACACACGCATACACACACACACACACACACACACATACATACACACACTCACACACACACACATACACACACATGCATACACACACACACGCACACACACACACATGCATACACACACACAATCACACACACATGCATACACACACACACACATACACACACATAAACACACTCACACACACACACACATACACACACATGCATACACACACACACAGACACACACACACACACATGCATACACACACACACACAATCACACACACACTCACACACACACACACACACACACAAACACACACACACACGAATACACACACACAAACACACATGCATACACACACACACACACACACACACACACACACACACTCTCCCAAAACGTCTGCCACCTCTTTAAACCATGACTTTAATGAGCCAAAATAAAAACGTACAGAATAAATTAAAAACGTTATATTAATGCCACCAACATATATTTGTAAAAATTATTATGGTGTGATAATTATTGCAGATTTATACTCATATAAGCTTTTATCATTGAAATAATATGACTGAACCCTTGCAATAAATGCGAGAAAACCTGCAAACTGAAGGGTCAAAGGTGTTCATTCTGGAAAAACACAGCCAGGAAAGCGAGCTTTTATTTCCACACACAGTGACAGATAAGCAGACTCTCAAGCGCAAGACTTGCATTTTTAATGCACACAACAAAGGCCCTGGAAAATATAATTATTCAGAAAATGCAGGCATATTTACTAACTGCAGTAATTAGCAGTCTTATATGTTTGTGACACAGGTTTGAGGCAGCACCCGCCCCATCCTCTACATTTCTCATGTCAAACTGTTGAGCCTGAGCAGGTATTAGCTTGGTCACAATTTGAATGGGAAAACCAACTTGTCATGAGAAGAGGTTTTTGTGGGCAGGTAGGGGGTAGTTTTCCCTATGGACCTAACAGATCTACAGCATCCCAGTATAGTTATTGGGACACTGTGCAGGATGAGGTGCTGTCCTTCTCATGAGATGTTAAAATGAGCTCTTGACTCACTTTGGTCATTTCAGATCTATTGACGCTGACAGAAAGAACGTAGGTTATGACCTCAGAGTCTTGGTCTAATTCTGTTGGTCATCAATATTTCACCGCCCCCCCCCCGTCATCGTCTGTTTCTGACTGGCTGAACAGTCCCTACCCCCATTTTTTGTATATTATATCATTATCTAGATAACACAAGTTTAATTGCTAATATGCAATTACCAAGCTGTACCTTCTACTATAGGCAATAAGTCAAATGTACAGATTTCTCGGTCTTTACACTTCTGGATTGGGAAGATTTTAGGACATATCCGGGGAGTACAAGCCCTGGAAATCTGTCAGTAATCATACATGCAGACAGTCCCTGTCTGGAATCAGAATCTGGATTTAATATCTGTCAGGTTACTGCGCTCAAACATGATAAAAATCTAATCTGGAAATATATTTTAGACTTGGTCTGTATTTTCAGACTTGGTCTGTATTGTTGAAACATATCAAAAAATAATTTTTGTACTGAGGATATGGGCCATTACACCCACTGCTTTATGCTCTGTGTGAGATTTAAATAAGTGTAGTTTTATGAAAAGCATTTAAGTGTGTATAAGAGCAGAGCAGCAGTGAGTGAGCCGCAGTATCCTGTATTCTGGTCACAGCCCGATAGATCTGTCTCCTGTGCTCATTACAACCAGACGTCTTTCTTCATTTTTGTTGATAGAGCTGAGAGAGGAGGGTGAACTATCATCCTGCACAAGTTTTTCCTCTTTTATTTTCATGAAAGTTTTCCTTTCATCTAATTTCATATTCCTCTCAGCCTGTTGACATTATTTTGTTTGTTGAAAAAACGAAATTTCATAGCTACATTTTCAATAAATGTGTTTTTAATCAAAGCTTTTTTTTTTCTCAGCCTCATTCGTATTTTTTGCCATCTATTGTTCAAAGAATATCCTTTGAGGAATCAATGACAGTGTAAATGAAAGAGAGGCCAGAGTTTTAAGTGTCACTCCTGTTTTTAAACGGCAAAAAAAAATGTTAAGCACACAAACATATTGCCAACGTCAAAGCGGCTGTGCTCTATAAACTGCTGTAGTAGAACAAATACATGTCCAAAACAAAGTCCATTTGAATTTGAAATTGTTTTTTTGACTAGTTTACCCTTCTGTGCAGCATGTCTGAATGTCTCATTATTTATTATATTAAAATGAATATGACAAATATCCAAAAATATCAGTGCCAGAACAAGACCTGTGCACATCAACATGTGAGGAGGTGTACACAAAAGACGTAAATACAAAAAATGCAATCTGAAACATTCCAAGTGATAAATTAATTCTCATCACCTTTTTGTGTAAATATCAGGGTTAACGGTCCTGTGGTGTGTTTGGAAAGGTTTGTTATTCTGTGAAACCAGAGTAAGTCCTGTGAGGCTGTGGATTCTGCCTGATTAAACCTAAAATTACCTTCAGATCTGAATATTTGTACTTCATGTGCCCAATAATAGCAGGAATTTTGAGGTTTTGCCAGGAGCTGAACCAAAAACTGTTAAGTTATTTCACACTTTTATCGCAGGTGCATTGTGGGATTGTGGTGGTCCATGCTGTAACACCAGAGCTTGATCACCAGTGCTTGCTAACATCAAAGTGTAATTCAGCCAGTATCGGTGGCAATGGCACTCTTGTATGACCATGATCTGAACCTAAGAAGAAAAAAATAAGTCAGAGTTATTCACTGGTTTCATAATTCTCATTTTCACTCAAACTTGAATACCAAATGTGGCTCATTTCACTTCAGTACATTTTCACAAATGACTTCTTTTTCCAAAGGACATTTTGGGAATGGTTTTCTTTTGAAACAAATCACTGCTATAAAACATGCTGTCATTTTTTTTAATAATAGTTTTTCTCTTTTTTATTTCCTGAAACCGATCTTCCTTTCTCTTGAAATTTACAATGTCCCAACTGGTGAAATATGAAGTGTTTGAATAGATTTAGAGAGATATGATGCTGTGCAATTTTGCCTCTGAAATATTCATCAGAGCAGATTTCCCGCGCGGAGCACCAGGCTCTGATAAGTTTAATCAGAGCAGACTGCAGCGTGAGAAACAATGCGAACGCCAGGCCTTGGGTTGTGTTCATGTTCACGCCAGGTCTTCCTATTGACGCCAGGCCAAAAGTATTGTTTGGGTGTGAAAAACGATGTTTATTTTGGCCATGAATGGACCTGAAGAGTCCAGTCTGGGACTGGCAGTGTGCAGGAATTTCACTTGTGTTTCACATGATGTCTGTCTGATCGCATTCACAGCTCTTTGATTAAATGTTTACATGGGCGTATTTCCACTTGAGAAGTCAGAGAGCGCGCAGTCTCAGTAGGTGACAAACAGCCCATCGCTCGCAATCTGAAAATCTCTCTTACCTGAAGGTAATGTTCCTGCTGCCAGCTTCAATATTTCTCTCCGAATCAGGATGTATCCTGTGTGTACACATTAAATGACTCTAAACATATGAGGACAGGCATTTTATTTATTCATTCATTAACTTTTTATTTATTTATTTACTCCTTCATTTCTTCACTCACTTATTTGTCCTTCATAATACAACTCGTCTGCAGAGTAGGAAATAGCCCTTGAAAGAAAGTGTTGATATTATTTTATCATGAAAAGCTAAAGGGCTAAAATACCCTGAATCTTCTGCATGTGTGGTTGTATGGAGAGAGTTTATACATTTTTCTAAACAAAATTATTTGCATGAGTATTTGGTTGCCGGGATACATTTGGAAGGGGGGTTGAGGGGGTGAAGGGGGGGGTCCTGGTCAGTCCAGTATTTGTGTGTGTGGTTCCTCCACACTGCCCATTTACTTTCATTTATTCATGATTCAGCACGCAGCTTTTTGCTCCCTTTCCTCTCCTTTTTGCCGCTGAATTGGGTTAATAACCCACAGCCTCACTCATCTCCCCTTCTCCAGCAGTTGTGTTTTTCTGTGGCGCACACTCAAATATGCATTAGGCATAATTATGCCGGGAGATTGCTTTGTGCCTATTCAATATTGAAGACTTCCTATCATCCACTGCCATGCGCTAAGGGCGGCATTTAAAATGTTATTTAAAGTGAGATTGACAGAAAATTACTTAATCAGATATACTAAGACATATGGGAGATGAAAATATGTAAAAAAAAATATATATATATATACAGGGAAGAAAACATGCTTAAACATAAATAGTATATAAAATAATTATGGGAGCAGGGAAATGGCAAGCATTGCTTATCATAAACGCACAGCGTGCTTATCGTAACCCCATATCCTGCGGTGGCCCTGTGTGTGCGTGTCTCTGAGGACCTGCAGGGCTTGCCCCCCGCCTCAGCACCCCGGTCGGATGGCTGGAGTGAGATAAACAATATAACAAAGCATAACGAAGCAAATGGCCGTTCAGTCCCGTTTCTCTCCTAGCAGAGGTCACTTTACTAAATTACCCTAATCTACCAGAGAGCCATTACATGTTGTTTCGGGGAACATCAATCACCTCATGGGCTGAAATGTTGTTCCATTAATCCCAGGCTGCCAATTAAAAACAAGGCACTCTGAGCGCTTGGCTGTGATTGGCTACATCAGAGGAGGTCAGCGGTAAAGACCTTTGACAAGCTAGCGATTAGGGCAGCGTCTCTGTTTTTCTTCCACATGTGTAACATTAACTCCCGTGTCACCGCAGAGCCCTTACGGACAGAATTCTCATATTTAAGTGGAAGCCGCACCGAGATCTCTGACATCCCCTCCGCGAGCAGATGGTCCAGATTTTCATACAGTGCGGCGTACGGGGCATGCTTGCCAATACAAATGCGGGTGCCACGCAGCAGGATATGAGTGATGCAGGAACACGTGTCTGCATGCGAAGTGGCAGCGCTCAGCAAGGCTGTGATTAAATCCTCAGTCGTGTTCTGGTTGGGAATTATTTGATTGGGGAAATGGAAGAGCCAGAGTTTCCTCAACAGCCAGATGTCTTAAATGACATCTGTATGTATAGCTTTGAAAGAGAACGTCTGTGTTCAGATGGGTTCCATAAAAAAACTCTTCTGTAAACTGGTGTTTTACTCTAATAATCTGCTTTTTTTAAACAAAAAATAATAAAGTAATAAAATTGGTAAATATGTTCTAATTCTAGTTGAAATGAGTGAGGAACAGATATTCATATCAATCCACTGAAAAATCTTCTGCATCACCTTGTTAAACCCTTTAACGAATCAAAACCCCTCAATCAAATCCTCCTTAATTTTTCAGGCTCAGCAAAATGTCTCTTAGTAGCTAACGCAGATGGCCCAAGCCTCGGTTCTAGTGTGGTTTGGTCATGTAGCTAACGCAGACGGCCCAAGCCTCGGTTCTAGTGTGGTTTGGTCATGTAGCTAACGCAGACGGCCCAAGCCTCGGTTCTAGTGTGGTTTGGTCATGTAGCCAAAGCAGACGACCCAAGCCTCGGTTCTAGTGTGGTTTGGTCATGTAGCTAACGCAGACGGCCCAAGCCTTGGCTCTAGTGTGGTTTGGCCATGTCACGGGCTGCTGCTTAATCCACAGAGTATTTGGTATGAACGTAATGGGAATCGAGAGAGAAAGAAAGTGCTGTAAGCGATGAAATGGCTTGCCTCAGCCAACTGTTTGCTTAAGTACAGGACCCAGGCAGCTTCTGGGCTGGTTTGGCTCCGTTTTATTGGTCCAAACTAATGTCAAAGTATGATAGATTGATAAAGAGTATACATTTCATTCAGTAATTGTTGCATTATTTATTTGAAAAACCAAGATTTGTGTGATATCTGTGTCAGGGCAAAGTCGATTGTATTACTCTTTGGCATTTGCCCACTGCTGCTTTGTAATCTATGAATTCTACTTTCGGGAAGTTCACGTGGCGTCATTTAGAAATAAATACTGCAGCAATTACTGCAGCTAATGTGCTCCTGATCCATGAGTGCGGACCATTAAAATGGATATGACTGTCTCATCTGACCCGGTTCGGTTTTTTCTTGTGTGCATATTTCTTACAATGCTGTCACCTCCCCCCCTCCCCTTCTGTATTTCAGTTTCTTCCATTCTGGTTTAATCAATTCCAATATCATTCCGTCTGAACTCCATAATCAGGTTTGGGTAGCGGAGTTCTGGACGCTGGGCTTTGGTACACAAAAGCTGCAGACTCGTGTCCCAGGAAGGACGACGTGAGACATCTGAGAGGGTTCCTCAGTATCCGGCTCCATGGATGCTGTTCAAAATGTAAGCTCAGTATTCCCTCCCACAAGCCCACTGAGCAAACATTGATGTTGAAACGATGGCTTGATAATGTATTATTAATAACTATTAGCTACATTAAGTTTCTGTTTCTCTGCACATGCCACATGAAGGATCTGTCTGTCCACCGTGGGACATTACAGTCTGAGAGCAGTGCCACAGGGAGAAAAATATCTCACTGAGAATTCAAACCTTTTTTCTACTTAAAGAGCTCTTAAAGGTACAGTTTTATTCCATTTTTTTAAATGATCACATTTTTTTACAACCCTTACAGTTTGTTTGTTGCAGCACTACAGGTGTTATTTCAGGTTTGATGGGTTTGATGCTGTTAGCTGCAGCTGGTAAACGAATGCGCTCCCTGGAAGCAGGTCTGAATTAAAAGCATCTGGCAAATGACTCGGATGTGAAACGTGATGTAAACACACCGAAGAGCAGCTGGATTTTTAGAAAGGCTTTTTTTTTTTTTAAACACAGTGAAACTCCAAACGGGGAGTAGGGGGAGGGGGGGATGAGGGGTCACTGTGGTGCCCCAGCCAGGGGTATTATGATCAGACTGAGAGCTGCTTTAGGGGGCCTTTCACATCTGATTACCTGGATAAGAGCGGAACCAAACGCAGGTGCTGCCAGAGACCCCTGGTTTAGGGAGGGCTGGAAGCCCAGCTGAAGTGATTGCTGTGCTCATAGCCGCCAGAGTACAAAACTCATCATCAACCTGAGCGGCAGGTTGTAGTAGCAGTAGAAGACAGTAATTTGGTCCTCAGCACGGATTCCAACTGCCCTACCATCAGAACACAAGACATTTTTCAAATATAATAAAGCGTGTATATCTACCAATGCACTGTATCTCATCCGCAGTATTTATCCAAATCGGTCTGTGCATATATTAATAAATACGTATATGAATATAATCCTCAGTATATGTACTGCGTCTGGTTTGGCTTCCAAGGTTGAGGTTTCATAAAAGCTCATTGAAATGAAGTAATTTCTCAATCTGCCAGTTTCGAGTCTAGTTATAACTGGCACAGGAGAATACATGTGTAATTAGCGCTGAATATATAATGTCATGAATAAACCAATGTTAAGTTTCAAACGTCAGCCCTCAATCAAGAAAAAAAAAGCCAATCCATCATTAAGAGTCACTCCAGAAATGCTGAAATGTACACTGCAAAATGCTGCAGACAGAAAGCATTTCCTGTTTTTAAAGGAAGGCAGATACTCAGGCACGCTCCGTCATTACAGACTCAGAGTCTGGCGGTTCCTGGGATTAGTGTCAGCTCTCTGTCACTCGCGTTCCCACCGAGCGGCAGCGCCACAGAAATTAACTCATCATCAACAGTTCAAAAAAAGTGATTTCACATGAAATACACACTGCCGAAAGAAAAATGTTTCATTTCGGGTTTGTGTTATTGCATTTATATGAGATGACACCAGAGTCTTTCTGAGTACGCAGTAGCTTACTTTATTAGTGAGAAATGGTGTTTTTTTTGCAGACTGATGGAAGGATGGAGTCCTGAAGCCTCCGATCAGAGAGTATTAATCGCAAGGCTGTCCCTGTCACACACTCACCACGACCAAACCTTTCTGCGCAGGGCTGTCCCTGTCACACACTCACCATGACCAAACCTTTCTGCGCAGGGCTGTCCCTGTCACACACTCACCACGATCAAACCCTTCTGCGCAGGGCTGTCCCTGTCACACACTCACCACGATCAAACCTTTCTGCGCAGGGCTGTCCCTGTCACACACTCACCATGATCAAACCTTTCTGCCAAGGAGGACTGGAACTTCAGCCACTCCATTTGTGTAATGAATAAAAGTTTTGCTGTTTCGACAACATTGTGCGCACTACATTAAAACAGTCTGTACCCCTGCGAAACAATGCCCCAAAGTCAATATACCGAGAGCAATGCGCTGAAAATCATCCAGAGTGGAATAAGTACTTGTATGTCTTTTAGTAATAGTTAGTAATAGTTTTCTGCATGTTTTAAATTCACCTTTAAGACCACACATAATATATAACAGTTATGAAAAATATCCCTGTACCCTGAAGCACTGGTACAATGTGTAATTAATTAGTTAATTAATTAATTAACTAACTAACAATCAGCTATAATTACGCAGCTGCTGAACATTGTCATTGGATTGACACGCTCAGAAAGGTGTATTATTTTAAGACTCCAAAATGGCAGACATTTCTAAAGAGTGAAATTATGATAATTATGATAATTACAACTTAACCAGAGTTTGCCAGATGTGAACTTTCTCACTGTCCATCATGACTGCCAGTCTTTTAAGAGAATTCCTGAAAGTTTATTTGTCATTAGGGTGGATTTCATAAACAGATACTCACTTGATCTGCGACAGCATTTCAAACCCATTAAGGATAAAGGAAAGAGGAATTTGATGGGACCTCATGTCCATTAATTAAGCATTAATAAACATTAATACCAATTTAACATTAACTGACATTGATGGATTGTTATGCAGTGCCTCTAATTAACATTAATTATTCATTTTGAAGTCCCTGCCCTAATTTAGACCCTCTGTGAATGTCTGGTTCAACATCCACTCATGTCATAAAACCTCCGCTGTGTTGAAGTGCATGTCCACGAGATATTTTTAATAGCAGAGAGAGGTCTATAATAAAAGCTAATACTTTAATAATGTATTCATTAATGTTTAATTTATTACTATATATTGGCTTATGGGACCCTTATATGAAAGTATTAGCAAAAAATGTTATGAGTTGTGAAGGCACATGTTGAGGTGCAGCGCCAGCCATTCTGCTGTAGATGAGGTTCCTTGTTTCTCAGCCTCATTGGGGAGAAAGTAGCAGATAGAACCATCAGCCTCACCACTCTCTAGTGACCCCTACTGGCCCAGCTGAATGGCTGCAGGTGCATAAACTTTGCAAGGACTGTCCAGAATGTTTTTACAAGGTGGCGCATCACTTCTTCCCTAAACCCTGCAGTGGATTTGCACCTGTGTTAGTGAAGTCTGTTACACAGCATGGATTGTGCATTAAAACCCACTTATTTAACCTGAAACAATCAAAAAAAGCCTTTTTCCCTTTCATCTTAACGTCTTTTCAGGCATTCGTTGCTAAAGCAGTTGACATGGCTATTTTTGCATCACGGTGCTAGAAAGAGAACATCAAGGCAAAGTGCCACTCATAACCCTAAACAGCGCATGTTGGTTTCATACTCCTCTGACAGCACAGAGAATATTAGTGTTGTGTTTATAATGTAAGAAATGATGATGTTTTGCACATTTATTGTATGAAGTCACAAGTATGGCCACACCTTCCAGAGTCTGTGGGAACAGCTGAGAGCACTGTTAAATTTGGGTGGGAAACCAAAAAAATACAAAATAAAAATAATAATGACATTAGAATAGGTACCGGTACATGGTTCTTATAGACTCCCTCTGAACACAACCTCAAAAGCACAGCAAAGACGAGCCTATCATTACTGATTAGTGCATGGGTTAGCGCATAGAGCGCTTAGCTCTGCCCCTCAGCTGGCTAATATGCTCTAATCCATTATTAAACAGATATTACAAAGACACAAATATTACAATAACACCCACATAGGGCTGTTATAATCACTGCATAACAGCTATACTGAAAATTATGAAAATCCACACAATAAAATTTCCATCTCCAGCTGCACATGGTGTTGTATTTTGTAAATGTATATGTACAGAAAGCATCCATGTATATTTTTTCTCTTCCTTATTGACAAGATTTGAAGCCTACATTTTTAGCTCAGCTAACTCGCCTGTTTTGCCTTATCACATTAACATGATAAAGCACACTGTATCTGCCTGTCTTAGGTGTGTAATGTGTGTGTGAGAGTTTCAGTAACAGGAGGCGCACTCTGATGGAGCACAGTCACTAGCAGGAGGAAGGGGAAGTATGGGGTTTGGAGGAGAGAGCAATGCAAAGTGGTCTCCCTCCTCAGTGATTCTGTGCAGTTATTAGCCTCGCAGTGATTGGTTGACCAAAATTTAGTGATGGTGGCAGCTGTATGTTCACCCCAGCTTCCCGTTCCCACAGACGCTCTCTGGCCAGGCTAATTTAATATTTTTTGGTCATCTGCAGTTTGACTTGGGTGCTCATTTTTATTTTATTGTCATGGAGATTCCCGTGAGGATGCGGAAAGGGCTCTGAGGCGGTCGTAGACAGGCGCGTTTAATCATTTATAGCCCAGCCCAAAGTGCTCTCCTCAAAGGTCATGGTTGTCAACCACAGAAAAACCCAGAGTCTGGAGAAGAAACCCAAAGTAAAGTATACCATGAGGCAGTGCTTTCCCAACTCAGACTCCCTACCCCTCCACTGCATGTTTATTGCTTTTTTTTATGAATTAAGTTTGCTAAAGACAGTGTTTGCATTGTATTTTTTGTTTTAAAGTGATGCAGGTGTGGCATGCTGCCATTTTCCCTGTTGTGAATGAACGGCTCATTTTCAACAAACGTTTTCGTTTCAGCAACCAGGTGTCCACGCTCTCCGGCAGGTAGGACCCCACTGACTTCACCTGCCATTCTCTAATTAGATCAATAAAATACTGTAACCTCTCTCTGAAGGGAATAATCCGTCATATCACACATTACAGGAAATGACAGCATTAGTTAATCTGATGATTAAATGCCCAGGAATATGAATAAGGGAAATTTATTCTTCATGGAATGATAGATATTTGTGGCCTTAGGATGGTAAATCATTTCTCAACACATATTAAAAGTGTCTAATTAAGAACGTCTGGCAGCTTGTTGTGATTCAGAGGTTATAATCAAGGGCGGAACTAAAGCCAGCGTGCGCAGCGTATCACCAGGACTGAGTTTGGATCTGCTGACTCTACGAATCTTACCCCTGGCGTTTCATTTACAAACACTTTCCAGCCTTGGCGTTTGGTCGTTGAAACGAAGACCTGAGCATAAATGTGTGTCTTAGACTGGAAGATTCTACTACCCCTAGCTAGTGAGAAACAGACTCTTCCAGCACACTTCTTAAATCTATTAAAATGATTTTTAAAAATATCTTTTAACACATTTTAATTGTATTAGAAATACATATCACTCAACAGATGTTAAGAATTTAATTAAATCCACTGGCAAGCTTGCTAAGCAAGCAAACATCTGCATGAGTTCTCAGGTCAGTTTGGTAGAATCGCATACAATTTGCTTCTGACTTAATTAATGACTGTCTCATAATTAGGGACACTGTGTTACATTTTTAATCACAACCAAAAGTTTGAAGAAAAGCAGGCGGTGACGCAATGTTCAGTTTTCTGGCCAATGTTTTATGGTCACATACAAGAAAGAATAGCACTCTAAACAATGGCAGTGAGGAGATCCCATTGTTCAGTATCTGAAAAGCACATCTCGTTTGTGGCCCTGTTTCAAAAAGGAGGAAATGTCGGTAATAACTCTGAGAGAGAGTGACACAGGGTGAGACACAATCTCTTATCCTTAATGTCACTATGGCTTTGCATCACCATGGGACGCACCGCCCTTAATGTGCCGCCTTTTTACTTTAAATTCAGGGGGAACGTTTTAAAACCTCTCTGCAGCTCCTAGTGCCCACGTGGCGCCAACGCTCCACAGAACGTGAAACCCCTCTGCTCTGCCCATGCCCATCAAACGAGTGCCACCCAATAGGAGTTAGGGGCTGCCATCGTCATGTTTACATCAGAAAGGTCAGGAGATATCCTGAAACCACGATAATATTTAAAAACCAATATTTTGTCAGACAACCAAAAGCAAAGATGGTGCTGAGGTCACTTGGACTGGTATGCTAATATTTCTTTCAAAAGTCATGAAAGAGGAATCTTAAGATGCTCCGCATTTTCTCCTTATTTACATATATATGGAGGAATCTGCGCTGGGTGCAGACTGTCAATATCCATGGGGATATCTAGACTTGACATGATTTTGATATGCAAAACAAAAAAAATTGAACATCTCTGAAGCACATTTGTAGTTATGTTGATATGCACCATGACCTGACAAATATTAAATCCAGATTCAACTCCCAGTCGTATATCATTCTGAGATTCCTCTGGGTATCACACATGGTCAATTCCCGTGTGTGGCTGTGAGTGTGAGGCAGAAGGCCGCTCTTTCCTGTGTCTGGCTGTGAGTGTGAGGCAGAAGGCCGCTCTCTCCTGTGTGTGGCTGTGAGTGTGAGGCAGAAGGCCGCTCTCTCCCGTGTTTGGCTGTGAGTGTGCGGCAGAAGGCCGCTGTTTCCCGTGTGTGGTTGTGAGTGTGAGGCAGAAGGCCGCTCTTTCCCGTGTGTTGCTGTGAGTGTGCGGCAGAAGGCCGCTCTCTCCCGTGTTTGGCTGTGAGTGTGAGGTAGAAGGCCGCTCTTTCCCGTGTGTGGCTGTGAGTGTGAGGCAGAAGGCCGCTCTTTCCCGTGTCTGGCTGTGAGTGTGAGGCAGAAGGCCGCTCTCTTCCGTGTCTGGCTGTGAGTGTGAGGCAGAAGGCCGCTCTCTCCCGTGTTTGGCTGTGAGTGTGAGGCAGAAGGCCGCTCTCTCCCGTGTTTGGCTGTGAGTGTGCGGCAGAAGGCCGCTGTTTCCCGTGTGTGGTGTGAGTGTGAGGCAGAAGGCCGCTCTTTCCCGTGTGTTGCTGTGAGTGTGCGGCAGAAGGCTGCTCTCTCCCGTGTTTGGCTGTGAGTGTGAGGCAGAAGGCCGCTCTTTCCCGTGTGTGGCTGTGAGTGTGAGGCAGAAGGCCGCTCTTTCCCGTGTGTGGCTGTGAGTGTGAGGCAGAAGGCCGCTCTTTCCCGTGTGTGGCTGTGAGTGTGAGGCAGAAGGCCGCTCTCTCCCGTGTGGCTGTGAGTGTGAGGCAGAAGGCCGCTCTTTCCCGTGTCTGGCTGTGAGTGTGAGGCAGAAGGCCGCTCTTTCCCGTGTCTGGCTGTGAGTGTGAGGCAGAAGGCCGCTCTTTCCCGTGTCTGGCTGTGAGTGTGAGGCAGAAGGCCGCTCTTTCCCGTGTGGCTGTGAGTGTGAGGCAGAAGGCCGCTCTTTCCCGTGTGTGGCTGTGAGTGTGAGGCAGAAGGCCGCTCTTTCCTGTGTCTGGCTGTGAGTGTGAGGCAGAAGGCTGCTCTCTCCCGTGTGTGGCTGTGAGTGTGAGGCAGAAGGCCGCTCTTTCCCGTGTGTGGCTGTGAGTGTGAGGCAGAAGGCCGCTCTTTCCCGTGTGTGGCTGTGAGTGTGAGGCAGAAGGCTGCTCTTTCCCGTGTGTGGCTGTGAGTGTGAGGCAGAAGGCCGCTCTTTCCCGTGTCTGGCTGTGAGTTTGAGGCAGAAGGCTGCTCTTTCCCGTGTGTGGCTGTGAGTGTGAGGCAGAAGGCCGCTCTTTCCTGTGTCTGGCTGTGAGTGTGAGGCAGAAGGCCGCTCTTTCCCGTGTGTGGCTGTGAGTGTGAGGCAGAAGGCCGCTCTTTCCCGTGTGTGGCTGTGAGTGTGAGGCAGAAGGCTGCTCTCTCCTGTGTGTGGCTGTGAGTGTGAGGCAGAAGGCTGCTCTCTCCCGTGTGTGGCTGTGAGTGTGAGGCAGAAGGCCACTCAGCCGCTCAGCCGCTCAGTGGGTGTATCTGGAGAAACCTTCCACTTTCTGAGTTCAGCCCAGTGTGTAAAATTAATGACTGACGTGTTCAGAGTATGTGCTTTCCTGCTCTCACTGAACGCATTCCTCGTCTAGAAATACCAAGACAAAAAAATAAAAATAACACACCGGACCAGTTTTTAAAACATAATTTAGGTACAATTAGGCTCTTATCCAGAGTTACTTGTACTTTTACACACCACCCATTCATACAGGTGGATATTTACCGATGTAATTCAGGTAAAGTGCTCTGCCTCAGGGTGAATGGTGGTGTTCTTCTCAAGAATGGAACCTGCATCCTCTGAGTTAAAAACCCAGCGCCCTGGAGCATCTGGGTGGCT